>CM052146.1:20361520-20379906 GCA_028454255.1 Halictus ligatus
GCTGATTTCAAATCTGGTCTGAAAATTTGTCTACGACCTCAGGATTTTGCAAAAAATAGATTTTTGTGAGAAAAACTAATGAAATCATTTTTTCGTTAAAATGATTTGATAACACACTAGTTATATTATATACAAAATTATATTTTTATAATTATGTATATATATATATATATTTAATCAAAAGAAAAATGTGGGAAGGGCAATGGAGGGGATTAGGAAAAACCAAAGACAAAAGAGCAGACCATGTTATATAATATTTTGTAAATTTTTATACTGCATTATATTATAAGCATACATTTAACATTGATTTCTGTCAAAACGGTAAGTGGAAACGCAGTGAGATAGTAAAATTTCATCCAGATCCACAAACAATAATATGTAATTAATAGTTATACACTAAGTAATTATTAGCCTAAGTATGAGTTGAAAATAGTCCACTTAAGGGTATAATCCGCAATAAATTTTCTTGAAACAACTTCTTACATGTAGACGTTATAGATTTCAGGCTGCGAGTTAGTTGTTCCATATTGAATGCCACATTTTGTAACAGAATATTCGAGAAAAATGTTCGGACTTCGAACTTTCAATTAATGCAAATTTTATTATGTGCAACAGTGCGCAGCCGACAACACGTAACATTATATCTGTGACAGTTGCAATACATAGTGGCGCATATAATCGAACAAATGGCATAAATTATCTGAGAGCTATTGCGAAGCCGATTTTTCATAAAATTGTACAGGGTGATTCATTTAAAAGTAGCCAGTCAAATTATGCCCTTGGGTTCTGATTTTGGAAGAAATAGTTTGTCTGTGATTGAAACGAATTGTATAAAAGAATATAGGAAAAAATGGTACTAGGAATTTTATGGAAATACATATTAATAAATACATAGGTTCTTCCGAATCTGGTTTGGAAAAAAAAAGAGTAACAACAAAATATTTTATACGCGTGATACATCGAAGCACTATCAAATAAACGTTCCGTTGACTCGAGCAAAAAGTGAAAAAGTGCAGAAATGAAAATTGTGTCAATTTGTCCCGGTCTCGCCTGTATAATTTCCAGCGTTAGATTGCTACCGTGCGTTGATCTATGTATCTCCCGCTAAATCCACAATGTCGCCGACACGGCCTGCTTTCCGAACGGAACTGGCAACCAGCCCTGCCACTTTTTTGTCGGCCGGTGCTTAATAGTAACCTTGTGCAACTATATTTCATGCCGATGCGCGCTCTCGAGATGCAGAAACGCGCCTCCGCGTTGTACGCTGCGTTGAATCGCGGGCTCGAGAGCGGTAGCGTATCAAGGGCGGCACCGCGGATTAATTCGAACGGCCGGCGATAATCTCGGTTTCGCGTGACGCGAAAAGCGATACTTAAATCTGGTAGGCGAGCCGAGGACGCCGGAGTTCTCCGATGATGTGTGCAATTTACTTTGATCGAGGACTCGCCGCGGAACGCTTCGCAGATCCAGCACCGGGTTTTTGCGGAAACCGAACCGTGATTAATCGTTAAACTTCGGATACGTTTACCAAATTACACTATTTTGTTGCGCGGTGCAACGGTAGACCACGGTCCTCCTTCGTGCTGGATTTATGGATAGTTGATTGAAAAGAACAAAATTCTACTGAAATTCTTCGAAAAACTATCTTCTACCTGAATTGCAACAAACCAGAATGAAATAGAACGTTATTTTCCGTTTTAATATGTTAAAGCCAAAATTGAGTGGTTCGATGTTGCTCACAGGATGCCATAAAAATATTTGGTTTATATTATTTGTTTTAGAGATCTCCAGGTCGCCTTCAGTTTTTTAAATGGGACCACTCCTTTTTAAACGATGGTAGTCCCTTTCATGAGGAATTCTGTGACTATAATTACTCAAGGTCATTGAAGGTCACTCATCTGCTACACTCCGCGACAAAAAGATCCACAGTTCGGATAGCAGAGGCTCAATTAGATCAGAACGCAGAACAAGAACTTGTTCCAATAAACTGACTTCAATTTGTCCACAGCCTAAACTTCGGCGAAGCGAACAAGTGTCCGAGGTGGTTCAAGGTCAGTGTTTCAGTTCATAATGTGCTATCTTTTTTAACGTTTTTAACGAAATTATCAAACTTTGAACATCGATAATCCTGGCAATCTGGTGCTCGAACACAATTTCGATCCACTGTGCGCGCAAGAAATTCCCCTTAATTGCACTCCGAAGAAAGATCGCGATCCTCGTAAAGATCCGCAAGCTAATCAGAAAGATGACAAGAGGAACGCGCGTCGAATTGACAGAAGGGACGACCGGTGGTTAGCTGAAATCGATTTGGATCGCTTTCGATGGAGGCGCGCCGGTCTATGTCAGCGATACCGCTAATTAACTCGGGCCTCCTCGGCTATCTCGAGAATTAGTTTTCCAGCCGGTTAATTGCGCGTCCCGGGGAAAACTCGTCAGCGTACGGGGTCACGGAAGATGGATGACGGAAGAGCGTCGGTGATCCGAAAGTTGGGCGATGGAAGGCGTCGATAGCCTCAGGTTCGATAAACGCGCGGAATACTGAAAGCGCGAGACACCGATTTGCTATACACGGGTTCGAGGTTAACATCTCACTAGCGTGATCATGCGAACGCCAGAGGGGATCGCGAGCGGTCCGCTCTACAAATTTACTTTGCGCTTCTCCCTCTAATCTCTGCTCCCCGTTTCCCTTGCGCGACTAACGGGGGATCGAACCGATAGCCGTAGAATATTCGCGGACATCTTACTCGTAAATGACAATTAATACGGTGTTCAATAACAGTCACGCAGTTCGCGAATTTATATGTGACACTCCCTGTCTATAAATTTAAAAAAACCTACGCGAGAGAGACATTCCTTTTTGCTGACAGAAACGTTTATCATGACAGGAATCAAATAAATGCGTCATGAATGTTAGTTACCCTACAATACAATTATTATCTCAATTTTCATTTTACATCTTAACACAGTCGCACCAGGTCTGAAGAGAAATTGGAATCTATTAAATTTCCACCGGCAAATAATATGTTAAATTATTAACCCTTTGCTTTTTGCAAATTTTCCGAGTTGATGTATTCTTGGAGGGGTGCACGCAAGGGTAGTCGGCTGGATTTTTGTGGGGCGCTTGCAATTCGGAGTCGTGGGCTTTCGGGGGTGCTCGCCAGTTGTACCGCTTGACGCTGGGACACTCCCTAACACCTCACCTAACTATTTTCGCGACTTATTTCTCGAGTGTTGGACAGCGGAATGTCTATACGCATGGATTTCTGTTTGAACTGCGCGAACTGATCTGGCTGGACCGATTAAATTGAACTGACCGAGTTTGGGCCGTTGATTCCCTTTTTATAATGTGGCCAGTCCTTTGTTTCTCAAAGGTGCTGGCTCAGGGGTTTGCGTTTTTGGATCTTCTCGATGTCTCCTGATCAGTCAGCTGGCTGCGCGTTGCCAGGATGAATTCGACGTCTTTTCTTGTAGTTCGGCATAATTCGATACTTTCTTCGTTTGTTTCTAATCTGTAAGCCGATCTTCATCCGCGCGTCTCGCGAGAAGATAAGTTGAAGTATTTTTCCACGCTTCCTAACTGCTACAGTTGTTAACGTATATTTTACTCTTATTCTATTCCGTCGCGTGACATCATCAGGTTTTTCTGTAATAACTGATACTGATTCTTTATTTTACGCGTTTATTCGTTTATGGTGGAACCACCGGACGTGAGACTAGTAATGATATTAACCTTGCGACTCAAGTAGAACTTTAATCAACGGAAAACGGGTTGTTTTAAAGTTACATAATATAATCATCAGATTGCTGGTTTTATTTATTTTAGAAAAATTAAAGAACTCCCTAATATTTTTGTTTCCAAGAAAGGCTTGCGGAGGATGTCTTCTTCTTATGATCGAGCTGAAGGCTTCTCCTCAGGCAAAACTTTTGATCTACTTTCCGCCGGGATACCATTACAAGGTGTTCTTCGCTCAGTCTTCTAACAGGTATTATTTTTCGTTTCAACTATGATCGAGCCTGGCGATACTGACCGCGACTGGCTTGGTCCCATCGCTACTCCCATCCTCTTTCCCTTTTTGCGATTGGCTTCATTCTCCTCTTGCTTCCTTCACTTCACGTCGCTTTCTCTATCCAGATAGGAAACTTCATTGCTACCTGCATCATCTCTCTCTCCCTCCCTCTCCCCCTCTCTTTCTCTCTTTGATTAACATTTTTTCGTGTCTCCTTATCCTTTGGTATTCAGGTTTCGTCAGCGTCCAACCGTCTCGCGATCTACGGTCTGCAAAGTTGCTCGCCGGGGAGGCAACCGATCTATTCTCAGCCGGTGGTATCGGTATCCGTGTCGATATAAAGTAGGCGTTGGAAACTTATTACAGGTGCGCCATTGGCGTCCGTGAACGATCAAAGAAACGTGACCAACTGGCTTCCCTCATTTGCGAAATTCAGACCGACAATCCGCTCCGAGCGGAGCTCCCTCGGGCACCGTAACCGTTCGGAAATTTCAATCGTCGACTTGTCCACAGGTATCTTCGTTTACACGGGTACAGTCGCGTTTTAAAAACGTTACGAGGTATGTTCGTGTGGACATCCTGAATCCCCCGGCTAGAAGCAATTTTACACTACCGATGTGTCGTTAAAGGCTCATTACCGATCTGGCACGGTCCGCCGTTTTAGAGAATTTAATTCAATCGTGCGACACTCGAAAACATAAATTTGATCTCCCGGGTACTCTAACATGCTAGATTCCACTACTGTATAAGTCGTGTGTTTCCAGAATTTTTAATGTACGATTCGCGTAAATGAGACCAACTTTTTGTATGCGGTACTTGAAATATCTTCGCACGTCAAAAACAAAGAGTCTAGAAAAGAATGAAATTGTGAAGGATCGAATCTGAAGGAAAGAAACCAGGCGTGAATAAAATCATAAAAAGTTCTTGCAGCATGAATCGTCCAAGGAAGCTGAAGAACCAATGAAATCAGAAGAAAATAATAAAACAGCTGTCGTTCTTGAATCCTGTTAAACAATCTTAAACGATCTTGAAAAGCAGTACATCCACATAACAATAATAATTCGGAATAGATTAAAACGTATTCCGCCTCTTTTGTGCCGCTGCAAAACTGAATACCCGTTTCTAAAGATAAATTTGATCGGTAATTCGCTGAATTTAATCAACAAGTTAATTTTTCTTCGAGAAATGAATCATGTGGTTTCCGCGACCACAGAAATGAAGCACAAGAAACAATTTGCCGAAGAAACAGTGAACCCTCTCGATGGTCGCCCACGAAGACGTTTTCACTTCTGCGGATAGTGTGCTTTACGCTATCACACTTTACACTATTACGCTATGAACAGAAAACGAGTGTTTACCCTGAACGGATACAACTTATTGCTAACTGAACAGTGATATATAATACGCGAACTGTTCTTATTCGATTATATTTGCGAGAATTAACAGAATCAGATAATGTGCTATCTTTTTGTCGCGGAGTGTACATCAGTTCGCGTGAACTCCGATACCGAGAAACTCGCGGCGTCGTAAATAAACGGGCACCGGTGGAACGGTAGCGTAAATCGGTGCCGATCGTCGAAAATTTTTCCGCGATCCGCGGCTTCTGGCGGCATTTTCATTTTTTCTTTTTCTTTTTTCGTCCACCGCGCGCGGTGGATTTCTCCTGCGCACTTTTAGATCCCGATCCCTCGCACCGGGTTCAACCGGTGCACTTTCTAAGCGGCAATTAACGATAAGATGCCGAGCTCGGAAATTTTTCGACCCCCCGAGGTAGCCCGCCATAGCTTCTAGATCTGGTATTCCGAAGACGCTTCGGCGTGCACGCGCGCGAAATTATTGCCGGCTTGCATTAACCTTTGCTGGCGCAAGCGACAGGACCGTTTGACGCCGGTGCTCGCTGCCATATTCATCCGCCGGACCCATTTCGGTCCTTTCGACGTTTTCATGGACCATTTTGTTGATGCCCTGGGTGACCGTCTTACGCTTGGAAAATTCGAGAGGCTCGGGACTGAAAGTTTATTCGGTGCTTTGTGCGCTGTATCAATTTATTCTTGGACACAAAACAAATTTTAACGCCCTCCTTGGGCACCTTGAAAAATTCAAGAAAAGGCCCACGCGTTCCAGCTAGCAACATTATCCATTTTTGTTCATTTTGTCCTTGGAAACTACTTGTCGAATTGGCTTGACTTTCTTCACAAAAATATTGGGATCTCCTTTCTCATTGAAAATTTAATTTTGTAGCACTGAAATTCCTATTTTGCAGGTTAATTTTCGCAGATCCGTACTTCAAAATTTGAGAAAATTGAAGCCTTGTCTACAAAATGAAGTCTTTTGCTGGTTACAATTGCAGTTTCAATCAATCCTAGCATAATATGAAAAATAAATTGAAAAATTGCGCAATAGTAATGCTCATTGTCGAGTGACATGATGTCGTAAAACCTGTTAAGAACGAACTTGAAGTTCGCCGTTTTCATCCGTCCAACGATTAATAAACTTCGCCGAAGTACGTAGTATATTTACGACTTCTTGCGCTTCTCTGATCGCTAAATGATTTGAGACACGACATTTGTCGACTTAATCGAGCTAATTTAAGTCGACAGGTCGATTCAGTTGTTGATTTATTCAGATAGAAATTGAGAACACGGTGATTGACGATAGACAGCTGCTATGTACATACCTGTTCGAAGAAAGTGGATATTTGTAACGTGGGCTTTTAATTGCCGTATGATTACTCAGAAGTCAAAGTTTGCGACATGGTTGGCTTGCTGTACGTATGTTTGACAACTAAATTTAATAATGTTTTCAATTAAGCCGAGCCTTTCTGCGATTCGTCTATTTCTATCTTTGCCGGACGAATGCCTGCCGACTTTAGAAAATCTTTTTTCACTTCCGCTCTTTGATCGATCACGCGAACGCAGTGATACGAATAAAACAAAATTTCACTGAATCTTATATTTTATTCAGGCTTCTTATACACTGATGCAAATGTTATTTAGGTTAACAGTGATTAATCTCGTGTTTCCTTCTTAAATTGACAACGCAACTTGAATGCAGTTTTTACAATGTCGCTGAATAAAAATAATACGTGACGTTGAAGACCAATACGGACAGAAAATGTGAGCGTATGCTTCATCAATGCTTCGTTAATTTGAACAGAAGCTTTTTAATAATTAGAGAACAAGAGAACGCGATTAGAGGGTGACGCAGCTCGAATCGAGTACGTCTCCTTACATTGTTGCTCGACAAGGATGGCACGTAACGTTGAAGTGCAGCAGCGAAGGGAGAGTAAATAAGTGTCTGGCTTGTTGTAGTCGATCAATGGTTCATCAATTCGACCAGAAGCTTTTTAAGAATTCGACAACGGGAGAAAGTGCACCGACGGAAGTGGAATTCCGTTTGACAAAGAAGCACCGGGTTAATTTGTCCGGCGTGCTGTTCAGAAAATTGAAAGAACGCGTCGTCCCGGCGCGCACCAAGCATAATAGATAATTGCGATAAGGCGCACGGGTCTTCTCTCTCGCGTCGACGTCCCGGGGAAACGTGCAATTACAACGCGGCATTTTCGAACCTGACAATATCGGAGTCGACGCCGATGAAATTTCTCTCTTTCTCCCTCTACTTTGTCGTAACACGTTTCGGAGGATGGGAAGATTGATGACCGGTTGCATTCGTCGTTAGCCTGTGGTCGTACTACTTACAGCCGCGGCGAACAAAGTGGCAGAATCGCGAAATTTATGATTGCGGTCGCGGTGTGTATGTGTGTGTCTGTACTGTATACTGTATCTGGCCGTTCGGCGCTGGGATATCCGGATGATTTACGAGAACTCGCAAACTCGGAGAAAGAGGAAACGAAAAGAATGATCGAAACGGTTTTCTCGCGTTACAACGTTTCGTCGCGGCGGCACCTCGCGATCGCGCGTTGCATGAATTATCGCGGATAATTCACCGCCCGGACAAAGACACCGGGCGTTAACAAAAAATCTGTAAAAACGAAACTATGCAACGGATTTGTTTGAAAATTTCTGGAGAGATTGCCACAGGTAGGTACAACCCTTATTTAGCAAAAAACATTTTCGTAAAAAGTTGTTAACATTAAGTAATATGGGCTAATCGAAAATCTCTGTTTTCTGCCCATTTTTTTTTTTATGTATGGAAGCATACAAGAAATCCTTTGATAGATTTTGGTCTGGAACTAATCGTTTTGGCAAGGTGTAATATTGATCTAACTTTGTGCAAAAAATCATGAGACCCTTCAAGACCCTTTCGCCGCAATTTAAGTTTAAATATCAACATTCAGAATTTCCGGGAGTGAATCGTGCGGAAATTACGATTATTTGATGTTCCAGGTGAAATTTTGTGGGAATAAAATAAAAAATGAGCATATCGCAAAGGGGCTTCAGGTTAGTCCATATTACTTAATGTTAAATAACTTTTTTTGCCAATTAATGGTTGAAGCCATTCGCAATAACCCATACGATTTGTAGACCCCTAAATATTCAATTATAGGCGGAGTAATTACATAACTATCGCACTGAAAACTGATGAATTCCCAGGAGCGAAGAAATGGTTATTTGCCATGAATATATTTTATGAATAGTTTTTATAAAAATCGAAAGTTTATAAAATCGACTTTTTGCCAGCTTGGCACCGCTGCGCGGCGTTAAGCCAGGTTTCGCAATCAATGGCGGATATTGATCGCAGCAAGACGATTTTCGGACTTTGATTTAAGCAGAATCAACGCGGGAAAGTAGCGAGCATCGAAAGCGACCGCGATGTTTCATCGCAAGAATATATTTTTCACTTTAGTACACGCGAGCACTTAAAGATTGATTCGATAATTCTCGTTCAACGTTAAACTTTCGACCGGCATGCTTTACGATTTCGCATAAGAACGTCCGTAAAATTGATCTTGTCTTTTCCGGTTGGTATGGAACGACAGTTGACAAAAACCGGCGAGACGCTGTGTAATGAACGCCATAAATCCCACTGTGCTCTAATACCTCCGTGAAATCGTACTGGGAAAAATGTTGCTCGGACGTTTAAACTATTGAAACGCGTCAAGTGAAGGATCACCGTGGAACGGGGATCGCCGCGGTTGTAAATTAACAGAGCCTCCCGTCCCGTTCGATTGATCGATGAGAATCTCCCGGCTGCATTACCGCGGCACGTTTCCAGAGCGTAGCGAAAATAAATGCATGGAAACGAACGAATCACATTAGACACTCCCATGCCATTTAGCGGCTGGCATCTTTCTCCCGTCGACGACTATAACTTTGATGCCAACTCGGAACGCTTTAGATTCCGTTTAACGATTAAAAAAAAACACAAAAAAACGTATCGCATTAAACTGTCGTCGCGGTTTTATCGCCGTTCGTCCGGTACCCTCGAATCGGGTTGCCTGAAACGTTTCTAACAAACCGTTCTTATCAATTACGACATATTTTATTTGTTATTACCGTTCGCCACTGTACCTCCGCGACCGTTACACAATTACAAAGTGGACGGGGAACGTGAATGTTCATAGACACCAGCCTCGTCATTAACACCAGATTCACGGCACCCGTCAAAATGACGGATTCTAATATCTCTAATTTGATATTATTAAGATTCCAGGATGAATACATGAGAAATTATTTAGCAAATTTATAGCAGTATTAGCAGTATATATCATTTTTAAAATATTGTTCCGTCGTAAAAACCTTCTGCGAAGGGACATCTTTACGACCGTGAAGGTCAACTAGCCACCCGCGGCATAATGGCCACGATCGCGATAAAACACCTAACATAATTTAGCGTAGTGGAAAATCCTAGTAAAACTCGGCACATGCTGAACTGTAAACCATTATAGTACCTAGATTTAGAGTTTTATATCCACGTTTAAAAGTGGAAAAATTACAATTTTTCACGATTTTCGACTTAAAATCGCACTTTTAATCGTTTATAACTCGTGAACGAATTAACCAGTATCGATGAAATTTTCAGCATGGATACAATTTATTCAGACGAATCGAACACATTTTTTAAATTTTCAATAAAGGCTCAGATAAAAAAGCTGAAAAAACTAACTTTTACTATTTCTTTTGCGATTCCGACCAACTCGAACTTTTTTCAAAAATTTTTTACCCCTCGCCTAATAAACTAATCCTTCTAACTTCTCAATAACATTCAAGTCGTTTGATCTAATTTTTAAAAAGTTGCTTCAAATAGTGTACCTAGTAATAGTGTACCTTCAAATCGCGATACGATTTCTTCCAATTCCGGGATCGACGCGACACCACAAATATAACTAAAAATGTGGGTAGCACGTTCTTGTTGTTTTTATGAAGTAATTCAAAGTAATCGCGACGACGCCATTTTGGCAACGGATATGTGTCACACATCATGCGTCGCCCGCCAGCTGTAAAACGTAATGGGTCAATATCTTGAACTCTTCGCTGCGACCACGTTTTATTTATAGTTTCGCTCGAGCTTCCCGCTGCGAATTTCACCCGGTTTTGTAATTTCGACGCGGAACAACGTCTGGCTTGAACTCACCGTTTCTCCGATTGGCGAAGAGGTTTTCAGGTGCGTCGAGTACAGGTGGAATGACGACACTTTAGGTACGGTCGAAACGTTTCGTTTCACGCGTAAAATTAATGACCCCTTATTTTCCGGTCCGAAACTGTGCCAGTAGCTGAAGTGATTCCTTGCCACCATTCGATAAAGCTTTCCGTAAGAAAATCGATTTTTATTCTTTACATAGCTTCCATTTAGTCGAGAACTATCACGTTCATATGCATCGTGATAATTTTAGTAAATAGTTAAAAGTGTGAAATCTAAAAATATTTTACTGTACGTTCTCTGGACATCGTCGTTTATTTCTCGGTTTAGATTTAATTTCAAGATCAGGGGTCAACGCTAAGCCCTTGGAAACTCTGAAGTCAGCGGCCCCCTTCGCGGTGAAAATGATAAAAATGAAAACTTGAGAAAAATAAATTACACAAAAATTTTTGCAAGATTGAATTCGGGTTAATCGGGTAGACCCCGATATGGCGTCAGCCCGGGGCCCCAAAAAATTAACTGTCCGCCGTTGTCCAAAGCGTCCAATTTTCGGAAAGAGAAGCAATTTTTGCTCGGAGGTACCAAATAATTTCCCTAGGGGATTAACGAATAGTAATTCCCGATATATCGGCCTCCGGCACTGAAAGGGTTGAACTCGCCACCGTGTATACACTTGAATAAAACTCTTCTCGATTTTATTATAAACTGTTTTACTCGATTTCCAAAGGCGGAATCCAACGTAACGGATCCACGAAACCGGCCGATAAGTTTCTTTGAAAAGATATCGCAAACACGACGTTGCGTCGATCGATCGATCGATCGGGCCGCTTCTCGGTAGATTTCAATGCGTTGCCGGCGCGCATCCTCGGCCCGTAAATAACGCTCTGTCCCGCGACGATACACGGAAGAGAACGTCGGCCGATCTGCTTCGTCGCGGCCCTGGAAAACCTGTGTCCGACGCGATGCGTTTCAGCGGCGAGCGTGAAATCGCGACAGAGATATCTCGTCGATAAAACATCCAACGGCGAACCTCCGCGGCCTCCGAGCCGACGACGCTTCGAAAATGAGCTGATCATCTCGAGAAGTTTAACCTACCGCTCGTTACAGGATTGTTTATGCTCGCTGCAGAAAACGCACGATTTTATAATGCCGATCAAATATTTCATTGCAGACTGATTTACAGCCTGGACGTTGCTCTGGACACTTCGTCTCGGGTAACCTGTTAACTGTGGAATTGAATTTGATATGACGAATATACACGTCGAACGCAGGCCTAATGCGGCTATTGTAAATTTTACGAAAAAAGTAAAGCTGAATGAGAAAGAATTCCTTTTTTATTCGATAAGAATTTAACAATTCATTAACGTTAACTGCACCGCAATAGAGTTCCGGATTGACGAGTACACTCGCCAATCACAGTTGTCTGGTCAAATAGAGTTTATTCAGGTGTTACATTCGTTATAAGATTACTGAGCGATTTGGTCAAAATGTCAGGTTTCTTAATTTCCTAATAATAAGAAACGTTTATAATTTCTTCTCCGATTCTCGATTGTCCCCGCAGGTCACTCTAATTGGCTCCTCTGCCGAGCAATTAATGCAGAAAATATATATTTTGTATATAAATCTACAGTTCACTTAAAATAAATAAATACGAAAGAAATTGTTTTAGGTTATCTTTAAACTCATCTGTTATATTAACCCGTATGAAATGGCTGGTATTTTGATGTTGTGTAACAGCGGCTGGTAAAATTTACGCGGCATAGTAATATTCTCGTCGGTTCTACATCGGAAGCATGATTTTTGACCGCAGACAGTTCCACCGGCTTCGCAGCCGCGTCTTCGTTTCCTGCGTCCATATATCTCCCGGACATTTAAACTATACAGCGGGGAAGAATAAAAAACCTGTTACACATCCACCGCGTCCAATATCTGTATTCCCGGTGGTTGTCAAATTGCCATGTTCCGAAGATAAAGATGCGGACGCACAATGCAGCCGATGGTTACGCGGACGCAGCAAATATGGTGCAACTACGCGCGCAACATGATCTATCGGGCATTGAAATCTCCGCGGCGCGCGATGCATCGCGGAGATTATGCTGCGAAACTATCGAAGTCACCGGGTTAGGAAACGTCTCCGTGACTACAGATCGAAGGATCTCTTGTCACTTTCATAAAAAAAATCACTTTTTCCGGTAATAAGTGTTCTACATTTTCTAATAATTAATATTTCAACTTATTCTCTGTAATCCGTAGAACGACGAAAGACATTTGTAACTGTATTTCATTCTTCAAAAAAAAAAAAAGAAAAATATGAAAAGAAATTGGCATTATGTAGGGGAGAACCTAAAACCCTTGGTCAAAAAATGATTAGCACTGATACGCTGAAGATCGTTAAACAGAATATTTTCAACGCTCTTCGTGTTTCTAATGCAATCTTTAGACTTGCTGCGTTAATTATGGGACACAAGAAGCATTAAATGTGTTTATTGTTTTACATTTGGTGAACTCACTTTTATTATAAATCCTATAAATCTTGTATAAACTTTAAATTTTACTTACTGCGCCTATAATTAATTGAAATTTCGACGAACACGTGAAACTTGACAGTAACAATGCGATACTCTTCGATATAATCCTTGATAATTCGTTTCTAATAAGAAACGTTGTTTTATTGTAACAATAAACTAGAAAGTAGTGTTCACTATGTATTAATGTTGAAAGAAAAGGGAAAAGTTGCGTGATTGTAGTAACTAAAAATGATTAAACATATTTTTCCCCACACAAAATTAATTTATTCCCAAAAAATTGAGATGATTTCAGAAACGTTCAAAACGTTTAGAAAGCGTGGTGCAGCCATGTTAAAGGTCTCCGTGGGCCATTTTGCGCAGCACGAGACAAACTTCGCCCGAACCGCTAACAAGGGGATAATTTAAACACGTCTAAGCAAGCTATGTTAACAATTTAACTGCTGCTTATTATCGCCTATGCAAATCGTTTGATAAGGGTAAAAGTGTACATGTAGAACATCTACATAATCCTCCTTTTGCACAATCCCAGGTACAACTGCCAGTACCAATGAAATTCAATCGCAAAGTGTAGACATTTGCAATCCGGTAATCGGGTCAACCGTTTCACCCTGCACGGCCGAGAGAAAGCAATTTTCTGGGATCCGCTTGTCAGAATCAGTATAAATACCTGTTGATCTGTACATAGAGAAGATCCTCCGATAACGAGGCGACCGAGCCACGCGAGTTCAAAGAAATCGTTAAAGTTGAAGTTAAAATATGAACTTTCAGCTAGGTAAGTTTTGAGTATGGGATTGGTTACTCTAACAGTGTTTCTAAGTGGGGGCAAACAGCAAAAAGGTCGTTTTCTATTCATTCAATGATCTCTAATGGTTTAGAAGTTATTATTTTCGCCCACCGTGCGACGCACAGGGCACCCAGGGACGGGCCACGTTGTGATTAGGTTATTCGTCGCAAGATTGCGATGGGGGAATTTTCATGTTCTGTCTGCGTTATTGAAAGAATCTCGGGTCGGATGGGTCTAAGCACTGTTGGCTTAATTAAACTTATCCGCTTCCTCGGCGCGAGTTCGAACTGGCCGATCAGTCGCCGGTGACAGCGGCAACATAAATTCCGGTAACCGGCGCAATTAAATCGCGCCACCCTGCACACCTCCACGCTTCCCACGGCATTTACATCCGATTTTATATAGCGCACCCATTGCCGATCTACACGCGCCGGTGATTAACTCCCCTCGGCGGAACGGGCAAGGACAGCGGATCGCGTGTTTTTCCGACATTTCCAGCAAATGCTCGATTCCAGGGCAACCGGCGATCATTTTCCGCCCTTCCCCGGCTATCGAGGCCGATCGGTGCCCGATCGAAACGGCATGATCGATCGCGGCCTCACGAGCAACGCTCGAGAGGGTATTTTTATCTACCGATCCGTGATCAGGGTATATCTTACAATTTTTTTTAGGGAAACTGAACGACTTATTTTTCTGGAACTGTGCATACATGTTTGTATGTATTTAAGGTACATTCTAGAATTTTTCTGCATTACTATTGCCGGGAGTATGGTAGTTATTAACCGAGAAAGGGGGACCTTGTGCGAGGCATTTAAGAAGAGTATCTTGGGTGACGTTTGCTGGTGAATTATCACTATAGTTTCGACGGTAGGAATGTGAAAAAATTCACGAGTGCGGCTAAAATGTGTATCAATGGAACTGTAAAGTTTCATAAAGGAGAGTGAATTAGTTTATTTTTAAAAAATCTTAAACTCTTCTATTTAACCCATTTGCATCATAAAGAAATATGAAAAGAAAGCCTTCATCTCTAAACTTTTTTTAAAATTAAATTTAAGTACAAAAATGACTACAAGTAAAAGAACTCCATATTTCAGCATTATAAGAAATAATAAATTGAGTGAGAATGACCAGGAAGATTGAGCGCATTTATACGCTAATGATACAAACGTGTTAAGGGGTAGTTTGACTGTATTTTTCTTAGGAATCAGAATAAATCATTTTGTGAAGACAATAAAAAATTGCAACAAAAAGTGCAATAAAAAATTGGTCGTTTCGAATACTTAGATCCCAACACCATTTTAATATTTCATACTGCGACCTTTCCAGACTCGTCTTTCAGCCGAGCGAAAAGAATCCCGATTCGCTTCCCGAGCAAAGCGATCTGTTTGCATGTTGACGACTGCTAACTAGGTCGCCGAAGATAAAGGATCGCCGACAGACACGGTCCGATCTCTATAAAGATTCTCGCCGAGCCTCGGCTTCGGATAAATATATTAACCTGAGCGTATCTATACTAACCCGGCGCGGCGTTGCATTCACAGAGATATCGGTATCTTCGCGAAGCCACCTCCCTCGGGTGAATGTACAGGGTGAGTCTCGTGACATGGCGACTTGTTGACAACATTTTTTAAACAAGAGAATTTGGTGCTCTATCCGAATTCGAGGAGAAATATTGGGCATTCCACTTAAAAAACTGAAGATGACCCTAGTTTCTAGAATTTCTGCACGTTTAACGAATTTTCTCAAGGTTAAAAAACTTTCGTACCATAATCTCCCTATTTTCCCATATTCTACAAAGTTTCAGCTTTAATTTAAAGCAAATTTTATCACTCTACCTCATTTCTATCGAAAGTTCCTTCATTTTGAATCCGATTTTGTCCAAATTGCCCACTGTGCGTCTCACTGGAAGTCGTGCAACGTTTGTTGAGAAAATGTTCTCGTGCAAGAGATAACTTGGGCGTTATTTGCAGTCGTCATGTTACGAGGCTCACCCTGTATATGTATTTAGCCTGCGATGCAGCCTCTCCTCTCCTCTTCGTTCAACTCGCCCATGATATTCCGCCATTGGAGCGAATCCACGGCTGAATATTCATGAGCCAGCCGGTCAGTTGGCTGATCCGCTCGATTCACCGGCATTTCACTCGGGCCGATTTTGACGTTTCCTCGCCTCGGGTAGACGAACGTCTCCAGCGCCGAGAGCACCGGCCGACGTCCGGGCTCTCGCGTTAATTATGGGCTAATTTAACGAACGAATCGCCGTGCCGGTGCCGGTGCCGGTGCCGGTGCCGGTGCCGGGGTCTTTTCCAAGCCGGGAAATAGCTGTCGCCGGACGAAGTTCATTCGTTTCGAGACTCTTCCTCGTCCCTGATGCGTGCTCGGCCTTGTTTCGCAGTGAAAAGGACGTTCGATCAACGGATCACAGTGGTGAAAACGACCCGGCGTACCTCCGTGTACGCTCTTTTTACCGGGAGAATCGCATTGGCCGCCGCACATGATCCGTCCTGCCCTCCCTCCATTTATTTCTTTGGGTATATATTACTTTAAAAATATTGCTAAAACTGTGAGTAGAGCGTTCTTGTTATTCTCATAAAGTAATGTAGAATAGCCACTTTCAGTGCTCCGTAAACTTAGTGTTAGAAATGTCACTGGAAGTGTACAGAATTATTCAGATAGAAAACTCAACAATTCTCTTCTGATTTTATTATTTTACATTTTTAAGTCTAGTGATACTGGTATAAATTTACAGAAAATAAAAATTCTCACAGTAGGACAAGCCTTTCTGGTTGTAACAAAAAAAGGATCGACTCGTCCAACAAATCAGGCTACCAGGATTAAAATTCGTAAGTGCAGTCAGTGTTAAACCCTTTTCACTCGAAATTGTTGTTCAATTTCGTATGAATAAAATGAAAGTATTCTAAGACAGGAGACTAGTTCCAGAATTAGAATAGCGCCGAGTGCGAAGTGTGTCACGAAAATGAAAAATGCGTAGTCTAACGGTCTTTATTGTAGAAACAAAGTTGAAAGGAATTGTAGCTGCACCTTCTAGTATTCCAATTTTCACGGAATCGAAGTTCAAACGCTATCAGAACGAGCATCGGTGACCTCGAAACTGTTATGCGCCCGGATTAAGGAAGATTCGAGCGGTTTTCAGCGAAGAGAGAATTTACAGGACGATGTCCTCGACTTCGGTTAGGCTGCACGCATTCGTTCGCAGCTTTGTATTCAAATGGTCATTATTAGAAACCTTAGAGCCGTCTAAATTTAATCGCCTTAGGAGGATAAAGGGAGGATGGTATCCTAGAATCTATCGGGTGACCGAAATGAAACATGCTTTAAACGCTGCAACTATTTTAACTTCCTTGAAACGTGTCTTCGTTCCAGCTTGATCATTGGGAACAATAGCCTCTAATTCTGCATTGATTAACCGAAGAAATTCAATTGTAGAAACATGCTTTCCGTCATTAAAAGTCTGTCAGTCCGAAAAAAATGTATCAAACACTAATAGATGTTTCATTAACGGGTGCTATCAATCCACATCGCGCGTGTTAAGTGTTGTTCGTTGTATTTCTTGCTTCAAAGAAGTTCCAGCGTGTCTTATTAAAGGATTAAAATGGTGAGTTAATTTTCGACGATGAATATTTATCAGTCTACAGTAAAGGATATATTTTTTCGTCCGAAGAATAATCCTCCGAAAGGCTCATTAATATTGATCAGACAGATACGGTAACTTTCATTAGGGTTAATCTGAAAAATGAATCTCAAAAGATGCTCGCTCCTTATCTTTTGTAACTCGACACGCTTTTCGCATACGTGAAAGACAAGTCTTTGTCTAGTCTGATTGTTATGTAGAGTGGAATTACGAAACGAAAAAAACAAAAATAATTGGAGCAAACGTTAAATATGAAATAATACTTCCTGCTTTGAACTTTCGTACGAAATTTTGCGCTGCAACATTGTGGAACTCGGACGGCAACAAATACGTGCGTACAATACGTATATTAATAAACTATGAAACTGATCGTCGGACGCAGATAACACGGATCGCACATAATCGTTGCAGTTGCAGAACGCTTCCGGTGAGGCCTGGAATATAAATATACATTTGAAACTCGTGGCGAAAAACCAACCAGTTACGCAACAACCACGGAATGATATAATAATTTTATTTTACGTAACGTTTGCGACTATCGGGTGGCTTTGCTCGCATTTTCTTGCATATTCGCAGAATCAGTATCTTATGGTGGGTACTCAATTCAGAGCAAATTATTAACATTTCCAGACCCATTATTTTCACGAGTAACGAAGCAGCGAAGGATAAATTCTATCGGTATACTTCTATGCACGCTATTCGTTATTAACAGATTGCTCTTTTGTTTGTGCATTTATAGCGTGCATAAATTGTGCGTTACTCTTTCATTCTCGCCATAAGATTTTCCGCTACGCTAAATTATGCTAGGTTTTTGATCGCGGTCATGGTCATTATGCCGCGGGTGGCTGATTGACCTTCACGGTCGTACAGATGTCCCT
>CM052146.1:20380006-20442101 GCA_028454255.1 Halictus ligatus
CTCTCTCTCTCTCTCTCTCTCTCTCTCTCTCTCTCTCTCTCTTCTAAGACGTCCGCGCACGGCTCTATCGCCTAAGGGCGCGAGATAAGGCAGCAGCAATCCGCGAAAAATGGCGAATCCTCTCGCCAGCTGGGGAGTGACCGCCTGAAACAGGCGCGAATGAATATATTACGTCCGCCAGGTGTGTATTAACGGCGTGACCTGCCTCTCGCGAGCTGTTTTCCCATCGGTAAATACAGGGGGGAACGCGGGACGAAACGCTCGGAAAAAGTGACGGAGCATTAGTGTCGCCGATGATGTATCTGTAAATAATAACGATACCCCGTCAATATTTGCCTATTTACTCGCGCGAGTAAACGCGCTTCTGGCTTTCGGTTTCAGCTTCTTTCCATTCGAATCTCTAACCTTTTGCACTCGGCGGTATTTCCATTCTGAAACTAAATTTTTCTTCCCTCTTAGAATATTTTCATTTTATTCGTACGAAACTGATCCGGTTTTCCACGTATAATATGTAAATCTATAGCGAACTGTTGAATACAAATTTTGTGATGTAACAAATATTTTGTTAAATTTCTAGTGGTGCTTCAGAGACGCCATTCGACTGCTAAGGGTTAACATGTTCACTGCCATGTCACCCATATGGGGGTGACGGAATTATTTGTCCAGGTTTCAAACTGAATTTTTGGGATTTAATTGGGATCTTTAAGATGCAAGAAAGTTGGGGAACTATTCAATACGATACATTTAATTTTTTTTTGGCTTTAAAATTTGAATGCTGTAGCATTCGTGTCATTTTGCATCAAAATGAAAATGAATGTTATAGCATTCACGTCCGCGAACGTGTTAAATAACTTACTTTGATTTTATGGAATTTTTTAGGTTTCTAGTTGGGCAGTCAAAGTGTTGACGCTTTTGCCTAAGCCAACAGAAAAGTTCAATATTATAGTTCTACGTACAATGTCACAGATGTTACCACTACAATATGTTCAGCTCTTTTCAAATTCTGGAAAGTAAACTTCCCTTTAAATCGAAATAAAATTTTATTTTGACATATACATAAAATAAATATAAAGATTGGATCGCCGCAACCGTAAAATAAATCGTACTGCCAGCGGTTAACGGACTGCCCACAAACTTTTAAATTGTTCGTTGCAATCAGTATGGTGCACAGACGTCATCGAACGATCCATACGCGTTCATTAGGTATCTTAAATCCAACTGGTTTTAAAACAAGACAGGTAAATAAAGCGTCTACGGTGGAACCTCGACCCTGCCCAGTTATACCTGGCTGTCATTAACTTCAATCATAGGTGTCTGTTGATAGACAGTCTATCAATACCTAAAATCTACCAGCACCTGTAATTGAAAGTATGTTAGGCCGCGGTTCGGATAGCAGAGGCTCGGTTAGATCAGAACGCAGAACAAGATCTTGTTCCAATAAACTGACTTCAATTTGTCCACAGCCTAAACTTCGGCGAAGCGAACAAGTGTCCGAGGTGATTCGAGGTCAGTAGATCCGGACCAGCATCGGTTAGGCGCATAGACAAGTACACTCCGCGACAAAGATAGCACATTATCTAATTCATTGGAGTTGGATACTATGGTCACAGTGAAATTAAGTTTGTAAGTGGTAAAATGAATAATGCAAAGTATATTGATTTAGTCGACGAACAATTGAATAGACATGCTGTAAAAATTGCGGGCACAAACTTTATTTATCAGCAAGATAATGCAAGTGTTCATACAGCCAAGATTGTAAAAGAATATTTTACACGGGAAAATATGAAAATTTTGGAATGACTAGCCAGGTCTCCAGATTTAAATATTATAGAAAATTGCTGGATCCATTTAGCCATTTTAAGATTTATATTTTAGCTATTTTAAGAAATTTGTGCTATCATTTTGACGCACCGATTTTCGTTTAATGTTACACATTCTCCGATAAAATTGTTTCTTCGCGTAATAAATGCGTTAAAACGTATTGAAGTAATTGGTTATTCTCATTACGCAGTATACAGGTCACAAACAATGTAATGTACTACTTGAAAAGTTGAATACCATTTATCTCTATAGTGTGCTATCTTTTTGTCGGGGAGTGTATACATAGTTCCGTAATCCATCGAGTTTCTCACCCATGAGTGATTGTGTTCAACCCTGTCCGATCGATAAATCGCTTTCACTTCAAACCCGAAGCTTTTCCAATCGATCTCGCGGCAACGGTTAACACCCGGCCATATCTCAAACTGATCTCTCCTACAATACTTCAACCGTCCCCGGACACATCTGGACCGAGAGCACGTACCATCGAACAAAGTTGCAATTCCCCTCGCGTCGTTTAACATCGTTCCCGGTCGCGGCGATCACTGTGATGACCGGCCGATCCGATTTCGATTTCCAACGTTACGGTACCCTGGTTGGTCGCCGTCTTGACGGAAAGTACAGGGTGTCCCACGAATACCCTCCGCGCGATTAGGCTCGTGACGGTTGACATTACGCGTTCCGGTGTCGCGAGAACAGGTTGCTCGTGGAACTGCTGCTTTGCGGGACAAGGTAGACCGAGCTACACCGCAGCCAGTGTCATTGCGGTCAAATCACGATGGTTACGATCCGAGCTAGGTTGCGAAATTTGCAAAAGCAAACGCTACTGTGCCAATGCAACCTGTTGTCCGTAGCGGTAGAAGATCTTTGTGCAAAATAACAATTGCGTTGATTGCGAAACACAGAAGCCATATAGAAATCTTTTTTTAATTGGTAATTTTCACACTGAAAGCCACATGTTCTTAAAATTTTTAAGTAATTACAATATTTTAAATTTTACCTACTCAATTTCTCCGTAAATCTAATTTCTCCATAAAATCAGCAGTATAGTATGTACTATCCGTGCCTCAGAAGGAGTCTCGCGGGACGGCACAAGGTCAAAGGGGGTGCTCGCTTGCTCCACCTATTTCCCCACCACTGACGCTCCAGTAGGCCAACGCTTAGACTCTGACGTCACGCGCTACATAGTATGTGCAACAGCTTTAGCCAATAGGGCAGTTGGAGGCGTGCCTCTTCCACTCCAGCCAATCAGCTCCGCATTCCTTTCACGAAATCTCTTGTGCAGCACACACAGTACTTACCATACGTGGCATCATTAATTTAAAATTATGACTAAAATATATGACTTCCAATATATTTTGGAGCTGGAATAAGTAATATTATCTTTATAATTATAGGTATATATAAAAATATTTCACGTATTATAAAAGAGAATAATCGTGATATAGAATGATAGAAAATCGTGTTTCAAAATTCAGCAAATACACGAAAATTCTCAAAAAATTGCCCTATAGCCAGGGACCACCCTAATGTATAACCAAGGTTAAAAGGCACTTATAAGGAGTAATCTTCAACCCTCTGCACTCGAAGTTATTTTAACTCCAAAACGAAACATTTCTTCCGACCTAAACTATTTTCCTTCTACATATATCTTTTTTCACGTTATACCTACGAAAATGGTGGAATTTACTCGTACAATACTGAAATTTTTAGTAATTTATTAGATCCAAACAGATTTAACAATATAAAAAGTATTTTGAATAATGATATAGCAGGTTTTAGTGGCGCCTTATAGTCGCCATTCTAAGGGTTAATATATATCTTGTGTCAAAGGTATTATAAGGGGTTGAAAAATGGACGGTCCAACTGACTGCTATACAGAAGGAATTGCAAAAAAGACACGATCCGAGCCGACTCGAAATTACATTGGAGATTGTCCAAAAAAAGGTACACGATGGGAACGAATATTGCACGCGAATGGTTTGGAATAGCTTGAAGGGTAGATCCGGCGGGTTTCTCCGAGTGAAAAAATCGCCGAATATCCGAAGCACGCGATCCGCGTTATCGGTTACGGTATCTCGGGTTCGGATCTCGATGAAACCGATCCGGTTCGTTATTTAATCGTGCAATTATCCCGATCGGTTGCCGCGCACCACCTGCGAACGCGCGTCGATGGTTCGCACTCTCTCTCTCTCTCTCTCTCTCTCTCTCTCTCTCTCTCTCTCTCGGACGGCGGCCGCGACGGGCGGTCGAAAAACGGGACGCGTAGGGCGAGGGAGAACGGTGCAATGTTGCAATGGGTGCAATGCGCATCCGCGCGGCGCTATTAGATATCCGCTCGGTTTTGATCGATACCCGGCAATTTCGAGCGAGCCGGCGCGCTGCGCCGCGCCGAGCCGCGCTGCGCTGCGCGAAGATACGACCGTAATTCCAGGAATACGAGTGCATCGGTGTATAACGGAACGTGGTTGGAAACGAAATATCGCCCGGTCATGCGGATGGATCCACCGAGGGCAACCAGGGCCTCGATATCGACCGGGATACGATAATCGAGCGACGGAGAGAGAGAGAGAGAGAGAGAGGGAGGGAGAAAGGGTGAGGACTCGGACCAGCCGGCCAGCATATCGCACTTAGAATTCCTCAGGTTCGAACCGCTGTTAGAGCAACGCCGACGGAAACCAACCGGCGATCGGGTTTCCATTGATAACGAAGTTACGCTCGCGTTAAGGCAATTAGCGCCGTGGACGACGCGCGGATGGCCGAGGAGAATTCGATGCCCGGCCTGTGTGTCGTGAACACTATGCTCGGAATTGTTTAGCGACAGTTAATAAACTGCTGAGGGGAGGCTGCCGAGGTGCTGCGCGTTTATGTTCCACCGGGTATATTTGTTGGTGATGATAAGAACAGATTTTGATGAGGTCAAGGCTGTGCTAACAGTCGCGAAGTTTGTGCAAGCTGCTGGCATGGTAAAATCATTAAGCTAATCTAAATAATAGGAAAATTAGTGTACAGTAAATTTTATCGAGGTCTCGAGAGACCCTAGGTTCCCACTACAGGTTCAGGTTAATTTTTAGTGGAACTATAGAGGGGATTATCGATTTTGTAAAATCATTAAGGTCAATTATTCAGACCGTCCACGGTACGCTGTATCGGACTAATTTACACGTGATTTCCAGAGAGTGACGTTTATTACCGAACTTTTGGTCCAGCCGATTCCAATTTCTCCGGGCAGCGCGAAGATAAAGCGGTATCGGGCCGTCATTAAAGAGTGACAGACAGGAAGTCGTAAACGAGCGTTTTAATGTGTCATAAAACATTGAAAAACTCGTTTCCATCGGATAACTGTTGTTTCAGATGCTCCGGATCTTCGGTTTAATTAGAACTATTTAAAGCGACACGGGGCGTCTCCGCTGTTCTTTGTCACTCGATTCCATCTGTAATTGCAACATGTTTCACGGAACAACTAGGCTGAAACATTCTAGCCGCAGAGACTTCCACCGTTCGAATGTTTTTACTTCTTTCATTCTGTCGATTGTACATATTTAGAAAACGCATTTCGATTTCTACAGCACGCCGATCGGCGCGATAGAAAGTATTTGTGGTGCCAAGAATTTGAATAACATCTCCATACACCTTTGAATAACATCTCCATACACCTTACTCGGCATTAATTATGCAAACAATTCCAGGTGATAGGAAGATTTATTGTCTCATCTTTCCGAACGGAGAGATACGACGATGGCATGGTGTTCCTCGTTCCAGTATAACCAAATCGGCGTGAAAAGAGCTTATGTGGGACAAGACGAGTCCGAGTGGAGATGTTAACTAATTTCGAGACACAACTAATTTCGTGGTAATTCATTGAAGACCGGTGGCACTTCTCGCGTCACTTCGGTCCTGCGAGAAATTTATAATCGAGACATTAGAGCCGACATTTTATGAACACAAAGAACACGGTTCCTTGTTCACGGATACTTATTCACTGCGAGCAAACCTTAGACGAAAATTAGTCTTCTGATGTTGAGCGCGTAAAATACAAAATTTTGAAGACATTAGAAGAGACATTAGAAAATTGTTAAAAGGAGAACTATTTTTCATTCGTTGCAGATACACGCGAGAGTGATCGAGAAGAAGCCATTTTCAGAAATGACACATCGATTAGAAACAATTCTGTACTTCTTTAACAATTTGACTGGCAAACTAGAAACCAATGTTACATAGTACACATTGAGAGAAGGCAACGGGATCATTCAACGTTGCCTTCGTATACACGATACGAAAAAGATATCGAAGCAAACCGAATTTCTTCGAGTATACTCTCTTCAAGATCCGGTAGTAGTGGAAAATCGTAGGATAATGGAGAAGCGTGTAAGTAAATGGTTTGGCGATTCGTTTCACCGGGAAGATACCGTATTAATTTCCGCGGGTAACAATTCAATCGGCGATAGGAACGGTTTGATAGTATTATTAGTCGGTTCGAGTGGCGGGGATCAGCGAGGTCGGCGAATTTAAACAAATCCGATCCTGGCAATTTCCAATGCCGATCGGCGTACTTGAGAGACGAGGTTATCGGGGATCGTGAGTGGTACAGGATTATTCAGCGGAATAATACGATCGTCTCCCTTATTAAATTCGATCTATAGCGATCCGAGCGGTCGCGCCGGCTCGCACGAGAAACAGTGCGAGCCGACCTTTTGACGCAACGGCTCTAGCTCCCAGGCACAAAAATATTAATGCAAGGCATTAGAAAGTTCCGTGCTCGCGAGATCCTCGCCGTCCGCACCGGCGAACACGGCCTGCGCTGCACATGCACCGCACATGCACCGGCCGCACTCCCGATCCAACAGTCGGTTTACATTCTTGCCGGTGGATTTTTTCATTTCACCCCGACAACGCGACGCATCCACGTGCGTTCATACCCACCGTTTAACCGCGTTTGCCTGCGTTTACCTGCGTTTACCTGCGTTTACCGCTAAACTTATGCTTCCATCCGGAACTCGCCGCGCGCTTCCGTATACTTTCCACGTGATCGTGATCATTTCCCGTGACATTTCGCTCGCAATGACAAAATAGAGACCGCAAAATCCTCAAACCGAGGATTTTCTCTCAAACCTAGTTTCTTTTAGCAGCAAATAACGTCTACAGTTTCGTCAATAAAAATGTATAAAAATTCACGAAAGCAGTCGGAACATATAGCAACAAGTGTGCATAGTTTCCCAAGGGCAGGTGATCTGCTTCGTTCGGAAAAAATTCCGAGATCTCACCTTCGCGAAGTAAGTCTGAAATCCCTTCGAGATATCTTCAGTAATGGTTCTCCAATTTTGTAGGTATTAATCGGCAGCAATTATCGGAATATATAGTCAGATTTCGCGCAAGAGAGTAACGTCGGCGCGGCGGATCACGAAGGTATTCGAGCGGGTGCATCGCAATTAGTTATTGATAAAAATAAATAATAGCTCGCGTCGGTATTCGGTTGCAACAAGCTTCCGCTGACAATTAACGACCGACATGGATACTGCCGGTTCACAGGGATTCCTAGAGACTCTTAATTTCGGCTCGCCGGAGGCGCTGGTTTCCCGACAATTAAATTCCACCGTGGCCTCGCGAAAAATCAAATTGCGGCTCCATGACTCGAGAAATCGCATCCTAGTTCTTGCCTGGCCCCGTGTTGCCGCGGCACGATTGCCGGCTAATCTCGCGCCGCTAACCGTTGAATTAACAACAAAACGAGCCCGCGAGAAAATTGCACGCCTCCTCGCGGCAGTGCAAGGTCACCGGCCACGGGATCTTCCCTCGAAAGCGATCGTTTCAGCCGAGATAGGTTACCCGTCGAGAACTATGGGACCGGAGACCTTTTCCTCGGATAAATCCAAACGCGTAATTACGCTCTAAACTTTCAAAATTCCCGTCCGACCAGTTATTTTATACTAGACCACTGCGTGCGATGCGCGATCCGCGGATCTCCTCCGCTCGGAAGAACACGCAATCAAATTTGACCCTTCAGTGTTGAACCCTATCCTAAAAATGCAATCATTAAAATATATTTTACCCTCTGCACTCGAAGCTATTGTAACTCCAGAACGAAACATTTCTTCGAATATTTTCCCTCTATATAGGGTGCGGCCGAATAACGTGTACAAGCGGACAGGGGGTGGTTCTACATGCAAATACAAACCGGAACAAAGGAATAACATTTTTTCATTTGACGCCTCGTTTTCGAGAAAATTAAATTTAAAGATCTGCCTGGTTCGTGTGCTTTACTATATGTAGGAAGTAGAATTGACTGGTCATGATCAGACACGTTTTTCGGATGAAAAAATTCTATTCTATATTTTTTTCCTATTTTCTCATTAGATATCGCCTCGTCCCCGCTGTATATTTCTTTTTCCTTGTTATACAGACGAAAATTGTGAAATTTACTCGTACAATACTGAAGTGTTTAGTAATTTATTGAGCACAAACAAAGGCTATAGCCGGATTTGGGGGCCGGAAAAAGTGGTTTTTATTCTTTCCTACTATGACGCACCAAACGCAGGAAAAAATTGAGCATAATACTTAAGACAATATCTTATTGCTAAATTAATTCTGATTGGGTCACTCTTAGATTTCCATATGTGATCTGCATTTTTTCGATTAATATATATATATTAGTAATTTTTGGTATTGTGTAAATGAAAAATACCTGTGAATCTCCATTATGCTTCGCGATTTCGACCGTGGCTCTTCATGCGAAGCCAGCGAAGATCTTCGACGAAGATAAAACGTAAACTTTCACAGAACTTCATACTGTTTTAAATGTCTTTTTGAACTTTCTTAAGCCATTATAAAAATCGATTGGCGATTGATTCAGGAAAAGTGTTCGGCACTTAATCTTCCCGTGATCAGTCGCATCGAGAGGGTATAATTTAGTCGTAGCGAATGTCCTTGGCAGCACTGTAAAAATCGGATGTCCCACGAGGACTCGTAGTTTAACTGGTATCTTCAAGTATAGAGAACCAGGTGTGTCTGCAAACCGAAGTCAAATTAGAAAATCGTCGTAATATCCCATAATTTACTTTGGGGCATTAGTTTCCACCGATTAATGGCGACAAGTTATCATTACTCGAACACTTAAGGTTACAGATGATTGGGGAGTCGCACAAATGATGTATCTGGTCCCATAATACGTCAGCATCGCCTATCGTTAAACGATCATTTGAAAATATTGGCTCGTAACGCAAATATTCAGCACGTCCTTTTTCTTAAAAATTGGTCCATTCATTCGTTAGATGTAATCCTCTCTATTGAAAGAATTAGATTTCTTCTGGGTTTAGGGATAAACGTAAACTCCTATTCTAAATATTTTCCACATCAAATAAAACAGTAATTACATTTAATAGCTACAATATTTCCCCAAACTGAAAATTTTCTGTATCAAACGCTCTCACTCCAATTGTTTTAATAGACTGAAAATTATACACCGATATTCTTAAATACTTTTGATCTTTTTACTGTATTAACTTCCGCTTACTTTTCTCATGAATGCATAAAATCCGCATGCTTATTATTGTGAAATTAATCTCTACTAAATTCTGAACAAAATTGGATTTTGTGCAAATACCAAAAAACGATGTTATCAATCGGTACTGAGAGCAATTTCAACGTGATAAAAATTGAAGAATTTAATGACATTTCTAGGATCTCAATGGTGATCCGCGGTAGTTTCAATCCGAAAGTTTCAGAGCTGAAGGAGGAGTATAATCAAACGTATTCGACCGCATCATCTGTCGATAAGTATATATATATATAGAATATAGTATACATACAGTGCCACGTAATTGTCCTTGATAACGGTACTCGATGCGCGTGTAACGGGCTAACCTGATATATTATTGCTTTGTTCTTGGCCACGGGTGGGTCGACGCTATCGATAAATCGTTTAAAGTCACGCCGCCACCAATTATAAGCGTTACACGCCCCTGTTCAGCTTCATTTTCGCGCCGATATCGCGATGGAATCCCGCTGTTTCGAGGGAACGCCTGAAAGGACGGCCATTCACCGTAAAATGGTCAACGAGACACTCGAAAATGGCCGGAAGATAGCCGATAATGGATCGTTAGAAATCGCACCATCGCGTGGGCAACTATCAGTATTTTTCCCAGAGAAATCTTCGCGTGATTTAGAACGGGATCGGATATAACGGGTCTGTAAAATTAAAGGGATAGATCAACTTGCTTACTTTTCTTATCAGAATAATTTACATGTATAAGAGAAATTCTGGTCTTTGACAGTGATATTAACATAACTCTCAACTCTATTCCCCATTTTTGCCGGAACGAAATACTCAGAAATGGCAAAGTTATTCGCTGTTTTTGAAACGGCCTTTTAACGGTACATCGACGGATGGTCGCCATTACTGGCAAAAATTGAAACTTCTGAAATAAAATATTTATTTTATTCTCAAACCATTATGGAAGGTTTTATATGAAATGTGGCGCAGAATTTTCGAGAAATGAAAGCAGTTGGAGACGGAAAAATCGCTTTTCTGTAATTAAAAACTGAACTCTAATCATTTACAACCGGAAAATATTCGAGACATCAAAAGAAGTCCTACGCTAAATTTTAGGGTATAAACGCATAAAGATCCGCAGCCTAGTTATGGCGATTCGATTTCGATTGAAAACAGTTTCAGCAGCGTGGCGCAGGAAAAAAACAGTTTCGTGAAATGGTTTCATGGTAAAGGAAGAGAAAGGTGGTGTCTCGGAAGTTGCGCGAAATGATCAAGAGCGAAGGCTCAAATTTTGACTTCTGGGAACGTCGCTCCCGTAATGATATGGTTGGCTTTACGAGCCACAAAAGAAGCCGTTTAATCTGCGGAAAAGGAATTCGGCGTCCTTGATTGACCATCCCCTTCACTTGAACTTGCCCGGCCGGCGAAAAACCTTTATAAAACAGATGTCGTGCGTGATCAAAATGTTCCCGCATCAGAGATTAATTACAGATCTCGAGTGCGTTAAATAGCGTTCACCATCTCGGCGGAGTAATTCCAGTAACAAGCTGTCAGTACCGCGAATTAAACTAATTATAACGCGGGCTGATTGCCGGGTAATCGGTTTAACGAGCTTTTATCGGAGTGGAATCGGCCTAATCGAGTGCGCGAATGCGCCAGAAAAATAGTCCTAGAAAGTAAAATGCATTTCTTCGAATATCATCGGACTTTTACCATGTTTTTCGCATTCATAATACTCCCGGTTTCCACTGGCTGATATAATGAGAGCACTAGCTAAATTCTGACTAGCTTATTCATATGCCACAATCACGGTTTCATTAGTAATATTACGTGTTACTGTGCGCTTCTTATGGACAGTAATCGAAGGTAGCAAAATATATCCAACAATTGATCGTTTAACGATTTAATTGGTGGTATAATTGTTTAATAGATCGGTGTTTCTAGAGAGAAAATGTGTCTATTTGTAAGTATCTATATTTTAGGTTTTCGCCATGGATCGAAGGAGGAGACTTCTTTGTTCCAGCGAGAAGAAACGGACGAATGGATGAACCGGAAACATGCTTCGATGGATCCCGCGACCGTCTCATGGATTTTGCATGCAGCGAGGAACAACGAACGCAAGTCCGATCACACACCTTGTATTCATAGTGTTCACTTACCAAGAACTCAACATCAAACTGGCGGGTCGATGCAGAACTATAACATTCAAAGAGGCTGCCACTTCTGTTTAAAAACATGAACAGATTTAATGGAAGGATCTATATTCAGGAATGCGCCAGTTCGATAGAAAGTTTCGCAAAAAGTTAAGTGTTGGTAAATGCACCTAAATTGCCAATCGATAAAAGTAATTGGTAATAATCACCATTGGTATGTATCAATTTTACTGTAAAAATCACCGTGAATAATTTTTCTTATAACTCTTATACATACATACATACTGTCGTAGTTTCTCAAGATCTACAGGATTGCATTAAAAAAAGTTAGAAATTTCTGGTCTCCAGAGGTAAAGTTCCAAAATCCAGAATCTGCTAGAAATTCTGAAATTACAAACGAGACGCGACATTGTAAAAATCAGGCGAATCGGAGTCTCGCCGGTCGTCGAATCGCTTGTCCATTTCCGCGCGAGCAACAAAATGGCGGGTTTATTGGAAATCGCGGTTCTCCGCATCGGCGTCCAGCAAAATAAATAGAAAATTCAGTAATATCTCACAGTTTCACTTTAATCGTTCGCACCTGCAGCACTGGAGTGCATTCTAGTCACTCACCTGCATAGCCAGCTAATCGCGGTGCCCGGTAAGTTTTATTGGAGGACGTGTCCCTTTCTTGCGGCGAGTTAAGTAGAAAATTCATGCACGGTGTAAATATATAGGCCAGCGGTTTTGCAGATGTTTATTTCTATCGAAAGTCCGTAAAGAACGTCCAACGAAAGTTTTATTGCGAACGGTGCATCTCCTCCGAGACGCACGAGAGCCTCGCGGATTCGTGTATTTATGCAGAAACTCGCATGGCCGCGACACGTTCCGTTGCAGCACGTTTGTTCACGCCGATTGAAATAATTTATTGTGCGAAACCCGTAAATACATCGAACAGATTTCCATAACTCACGGAAGAAACTACATAAATAATTGCGGGAATAGTATGTCGGGAAGTGCACGCCTGTAAGTGTTGACAGAGTTGCCATAAGTTCAGCGACTTTACTCCCGCCGGTTCGCCGAATACTTCGGGGAGAGTGCGGAAAATTTAGATCGTCGCTCGCGAGACCAAGCAAATGAAACTTAAATCAGTCCCCGGCAGAAATAAACGTCTAAGAAGCAAGAATATAGCACGTTCTATATTTGCAGTATTATATTTCAATGGCCAAGCAGCTCGAGTTTCTATGTTTATCACGCTTCGCTTTTCCGTAATCTATTGAATCTAATTATTCGCTGCTTCAACCAGCTGGCTATTGAACACGTCACAAAACTGCTACGCACAAGGTGCTTGCAAAAAGTGACGAACAGAAAATTTACACGGCCACAATAGAGCCTTTTAATCTTCGCCTAACGTTTCGTCGAACGAGAAGCAAAAGGAAAAGGCGGTTGAAGGAATTTGATGAAATTTTCTCCGAGCAAGAGACGCGAAAAATCGCGGTTGTTTCTTCAGCGATGAACGAAGTCACGGAGAGCCGCGGCAAGAGCAAAATAACCAATTAATGGAGACGTCGAACGGTGGTTAGAGGATTTTATTAAGCTTCCGCAAGAAATTGCAAGAAAATTGAACTTGTTTCTCTCGGCAAGAACAAAATGATAAATTAATGGAAGTATCAAATTTTCCGCAGCGGATCGTTCCTTTCTCTAGGAAGACCGTCCCGGAGGACCCGGCCTAGAAAGTTGTTGGAAACACGACTTTTACGTGATCGTTATCCTCTAATGGCAACAATTTTGTCAATACCGATAACCGGCGATGATCGGGAGCAATCTGGGCGAGCTCTCCTCTCCGAAGCCAATTTTCATGCGATAGCGAGCCTATAGCCTTCAGCTCGACTAATTTCAGTTGGCCGATTCCCCGCCGATCCTCCTCCCTGCAAACGATCGGCGATTCGTTAATAAACGTAAAACCCGATTTCCATGTCCGGCTACTTTGCTCAGACTACGAGTATAATTGGTCACGAGCGACGACATATTGATGGTATCACGTGCCCGCGGGTAGCCTGGTTCGCAAAACGCTACGTCACCGATCATTTTCTCCTGCTAATCAGCCTTTCGAGCTACATTGTTCGAGAACGATCCGACGACGCCGGAAGTCGGCGAGAGCACGGCCGAACCGTCGTCCAGAAAGGATAGTGGGCATAGTTGCTAACAAGAAGTCCGATTTAATTAAAATAGCGACGCAGATAACGCCCGATTCCGCGGGCCGTTCATTTATCAATCTTGTTCGGCCCCGGCGATTCGATACACGCCGGTAATTATACTTTCCGAAGAGATGCTTGTTCAATATTCAGTAACGATAAAATCGTAATTAGATTTTCATGCGAACTGGAATTCTGCGAAACAGGTGTGAACTCTTTTTGTTTCGCCACGCCGCACAGTGGTCCCGAAGCCGGAAAACCTGGCCAAAACCTAATCGCACGATCGCGCTGCAACTTGTCTGAATGAAAATATCGAACCTTCCTACTCAATTTCCCGCTAACTGTTCCACCCTCTTCCACGACTCTCGATAAGGTAGATGCCTTCACCTCGGGTCAAAACGCACCCAAATTCCGCCATCCGAGGGAGATTCTTAACAGGTTAACTGCCATGTCACTCACGTACGACTCACACTGATTTTTGACTGGGTTTAGAGATTCATTTGTATCGTGACATGTCCAGATAAACCGAATTTTATCTTCAGAATTGAAAAGGGTTAACATAGGATCATTACTTAACTTTCATTAATTAAATTACTCGGATTTTGTGAGAATCTCTGTGTTAAGAGACAAGACTCCTCTGTGTTCAGACAGATTTTGAATAGAATGTCAGTTTTGTTTATAAAGAATCTGTTGATGAGACATTTTTTAATGTAATTCCTTAATCGATCATTATTACAATATGAAGCATACCAGTCGCTTTCCTTGTTCAGCAGGTTCTAGCGTGAACACTGTGTAACATGCAATAGGCGAGTAAACGCTTCAAATGCCATCATAGTTGTCTTCACAACGTTACGTAACACGAGTGAAACATATTAAATCTACTGGACGCGCGTGCACATAACCACCGCCATAAGTTTACGATCGAAAAAACCGTACTGAGACGGAGAAATGCTGGAAAGATTTCGCTAGGAATTTATTCGCAAACAGCTTGTTACTCGCCGGGAATGTCCCCGGCTGAAATCGATCCTCCATCTTTTTCTGCACACGGTATTTTATCGCACAGTTCTTTTCAGCTGCGCGTTTTTCCAAGGCGCAACGCACAAAAACCGAATTGGTTATGTAAATTGTAGAAGGATATACGTGCGCGTGTATGTGTAGAAGAGAAAGAAAAATTAGGAACGAAGCCATAAGTGTCGGCGCGCAAATTTATGGCGGGATCCGAGGAAATAAAAACCGGTGGCAACTCGGCTCTGTGGCAACCCTAATCGAGTTTACGGCGTTTTCATGTATTAGCGGCGTGCTAATACGATGAATTAAGTCGCGTCGAACTGTGAATTGCAAGAAATTTGAAAAATTTGTTACATTTCATAGAGTATTACTTTTTCAGTAAATTTTGTACGGTAATTATTAATACATGGAGCGGTTCCCTCTATCATGAAAGAACGCTCTTTACTGTAAAGAAAAGAGAACACAAAAATATTGAATAGTAACATCAGAACTTCTGAAAGAAAAAATGGAATTTTTTTATAGAAAACACTATCACAGACATTTAAGAAATAGTATATAATTACGAAATATTGATATGCGATAGATGATTTTTTAAGGAAATGTCACACGATTTTCCAATCTGAACCACTGTGCGTCGCGTCGCGTCCATCTTCTTTTCTCCCCTGGGAACGAGCCTCGCGGAAAATCTTCGCATGGTATCGCGAAGCGGACTCCCGGGTGATTTACGACTCATTATACACGGCCGATCGAGGAATCGCGTAACGATGGTTGCAGCGAAATTAATCGCTGCCGGTAATTATTTCGTTGGCTCGGTTTCTCGGAACAGCCGCCGCGCCGCAAGGGAACGCCATCGTGCCCCCATGCGTCAGTCTTTTGAAATCAGGTTGTCTGCTCGAACCACTCTAATGCGAAGCCTCCGCATGCTAGCCGTCGACTAAACGATCCGCCGTTTTTTATTTCATAAACCGTGCCTGGTTAAACGCTACCCCTGGCAAACCCTGGAAGTGAGAAGCCTGAATTCATTCAGATTTCTTATGATTTTGTTATAATGTATGCTGAAATATTGTAAATTATGCAATTATTTCCCACTGAACGTGTCTAGGTACAGAATTTCAATAATTGTAAAATGAAGAACCGGTCATTTGGACCAGGTAGGTTCGGTCTTAAATAATATTTCTTGGAAACGTATTATTTCGATAGTAAAGAATGATGCCTTTATACCAGAATTATGTACATATCACATATGCAAATGTTTTATCGACTATTAATTTCAGAATGATAATTCGTAGCACGATTATCCCTACAACATCGAAGCTCTTCCTCTATATTTTTTAATCTCTGTTGAATATAGTCGTAATTAAATACGTAATTAGCAAACCACGGGTCCTATGGATTCATGACATAAACGGGTAGTTCAAATTTAAGACAGCGACAATACTCCGAGAATTTCAAAATACTGTTGCATTATTTATAAAAATCTGGCGTGGCACGATAATCACGAATTCAAACAAATTCTTTTGCCGGTGTATGCTACAAGACTTATACTCAAGGAAATTGCAAAAAAAAAAGAATTGATTTACCGCCTTAACAAAGGGACCAAGTAGCAATCGGAGAGCTATTCAAATTAGAGGTTGAACGAGTGTGCGTGATTAAAAATAAACGCGTGAGTCGGTGTAATTTCACGGTTGCGTGATTTAGTTAAGTCGCGTTGCTCGCGTGAGGGCCACGGCTGTCCGTTGTCGCTGAACTCCGATGGAAATAGTTGCGTGGCACAAAAGCTTCTGCAAACAACGAACGTGTGTTTCTTTATTCGCGAGGCGAATGCAGAATGACACGGATGAATCCGAGATCCGTTTTTACGAAGATTGTTTGCGTCCTTTGACGTCACGGGGCCCGTGTTTGATCTCCTAAGAGCGGCAGCCTGTTGAAACTGCACTTGTCGCGTTCGGCTAAGTCGATCCTTCGGTTTATGGTCGGAGCTATGAATACGTTTGCTTGTGTTGCCTCCCAAGGGGGCGGATTATAATTTTTAAGGGATAGGACGCAGTTTCGAACCTACCTGCAATCACCGAAATTGAGGATCGTGTCTCTCGCAGAAAGATAAATTTGAATTGTTTTGCGCGCTACCTAACTTCCGAGAATTTTTAACGCGTATCTTAATTCTATTTGTTTCTTCTCCTCGCGTGACAACACTGGGTTTAAACAATAGTTTACAATATTCGTTTTATTCTTGAACGGACGAACCACCGGACGTGACACTTGTCTAATTATTCCCTATCTCGTTATTGTGTTTCGTGTAACGGCATCTTGCGGAATTACGAAAGCGTTGCGCGTTGTGTTACAGTGTGTGCGCGATATAAAATAATGCCGTCGAAAGAATTGTGTGTGACTGAGAAACGGTATATTATTGAAAGCGAAAACATCATTTTGTGAATTTATAGCACTAAAATAATGTAGTCGAAATAATTCCTTCATAAAAGAAAACGCGAACAGGACTTTGTTCGTAAGATCATTTCGTAAGAAAGATGTAGTTAAGAAAAATTGCATGTAGTTTAAGTTTTACAGTCTCCATGTACAGATTCGGAACATGAACGTTGATATTGAGCTATTGTTTGTATGATTGAAAAATTTCTCACCGAAAGCTCTCCAATTATTGTCGACAATTTTAGAGAAAAAGTTCCGCACGGATAAAATGTGAACAGAACGATACAGCAGGACGAGGCTAAAAATAGCTGGAGGAGATCAGGAATAGGGATAATAATTCATGTTTTCAGTGAATGATTTCGGAGGTTCGGCGCCGGCCGAAAAGGATCATCAAACGCTCGAGAATCCCGTGCGGCGACGTTCGTCGACGACTCCATCCTCGAAGAAACGTCGATGAACTTGACTGAAGGTTTCACTTTCCATCGTTTCGAGGAATTATCGAGAAGAGCGGTGCATGAATAATTCATGCATGCATAGTTCCAAAGAATGATTTGCTTAATGACTCTTTTTTTTCCTGGATAACCGGCCATCGAGCCTGTATCTACAGTTATTGTCCGCGACTGGTTCGCACGAACCTTGAACCTCCCTATCAGGAGGGCCGTTTTCCACGACATCGGGAAAATCGCGTCGGAATCTGCCAAATTATCCGCCGTGCGGGTCTCATTAATACTAAACGTGATCAACATTGTAGACGCTATCTGCGTTTTCATCTTCGCGGTCGGCAACCGTTCTTGAAAATTTCTAATCTTGTTGCGACTTTCTAATCGTGCTTTCCGCGAATCTTTGTCTTATAGACAGGCCTCTCCTGATTCCTTCAGAATAATTTGTTCCTGTTCGCCAGAAGTGCTTTGACCTGGTGATTCTATTGAACGCATTGTAACATTAGAGGCATTTCTGTTTCATTTTTACTACAAGGAATTTTCTTCCTTGCTTCTCGATTTAAGGGCTGGGTAAATGATCTTGAATTTATTATTAATAGAATTAATACTCTTCTCGTTGAGTAAATCCTCCTTTCCTACGTTATTAAATTCGGGCATCGAGTGGAGCCTCATTATCGACACAAATCAGTTCGATAAATTGAAAATTGATTGAGCCCGCCTTAAGTTTCAGTCGATCCAACATTCTACAGGTTCTTCGGATCATTGTACCTTACAAATGAACACGGATGATTGCAGGTTCCACAGAGATTCACCAAAATGGAGGCCGCAATTATTCCGAGACTGGTTTTCCTCGACCTTCTACAATCAATCTTCAAATTTGTTAACATACACGATACATCTGCGTACGAGTCTAATTACGTGTAATTCTGTTACAAGCCTTTCCGTTGCGAGGAAACCGAATAACTGTTAAGCGGTTACGGACGCGTGTCCCCAGAGAGAAAAGACGTTTTTTTCCATCCGGTACGAAGGATTACAAAGAAGATACTCGCGTCATGCGTGCATACTTTCCTCCGTGCAATTAAGCAGCCGTAAAATTCAAGCCGGAGGGCCGCGCTCCAATTACGGGAAAATAGGGCACGGTCGATCACAAACCCGCAAGAAAAAGATACACAGAAGAACAACGAGAACATCGCGGACTGGATGCTGTAGCTGCAGCGTCGTGTTCGCTATGAAAAAGCCGGAATCGCCTGTTCTGGGAGAAATTTTTCTCTGTTCGGCCAAGATGCAGGACAGATTAGGATAAAAACGAACGTTTTGTAGCAATTTTATCATTAACGCTCGAAACGGTGCTGAAATTCCGATCTATCGCGGATTCACTCCAAGTTCCGTTTAGCAACTCACTATAACCGTGTCAGTAGCATATAATCTGTTTGCCGAACACATCTTTGCAGATTTTCAGCCTACATACTGTTTTCAGAAAATTATACTTTTCAATTAATTAAGACGTCACAAGTAAAAGATGTTCTTACAGGAAATATTTTTCTAATTTTAATCAGCGAGTGTTAAACCCTGACCAGTGAAAACATTTAAAGAAGTGCAACATACTTTCCTTTAACACTAGGTTTGCGGAGCACTAAAAATGACTATTTTACATTTCCTTGTAAAAATAACATGAATATATGTATCTATCAAAATCTGTAGCCATTTTGTAAATGATATGTACCTAGAGAAATCAATTTGTTAAATAATTCTTCATAGGTCCACGTTTGCAACCTTAATATTCGTAAATTAAAAATATTCGAATCCGTCATTTTGACGGGTCCCGTAAATCTAGTGTTAAAATAAAAAATTTATCAGTTAAAATTAACCGATCAAAATAATTAAGACAAGAAACAAATGCCTAGATAGCTGTTGTGGCTTGTAATGAATGCAGACGAATGTTAGTTTCCAACAAAATTTCACAATCTCTCTCTCTATTTCTCTATCTAATTTTCTATTTCCAAAGCTAAATCCCAGACGTAATTAAATTTAATTAAGCCTATAACTGAACGGAGAATCTGGTTAACGAGCAGATTCATTAAATCTATAAATCCACGTAATAATGTTTTAACGACGGAAAGGTAGTTTCAATAATAAAAAATTCAAAGTGTTGTAACTGATATTATGAATTTTACTATTGCCGCATTGTTCGATGAAACGAAGGAATAATTTTTGCAAGATGGCGAATCAGGAAAATAACGTAGATCAAGCTGACTCGCGAAACGTGGCTTCGAGGCAGAATTATGAGAATTTAATTTATGAATATTATTTATGACATCCCGCGTCAAGGCCGAAGCGATGAGAAACTAAGCCGCCATTACGGCAAGCCGCGCGGATGTGTTGAAACCCGTGGAATGCAGATCATTTCGTCCATTATGATGATTCCTGGCCAAGGATCATGAAGTTTCGTCGTCGCTTTCAGCGTCTTAATTCGTCGTGTTAGGAGGTTAGACGCTCGTGTTAATTACAAGGTAAAATGACTCGTGCAAACGTACTGACACGGATCGAGTCATTTCAGGAAGCGGAAATTCGACGAGATTACGAAATTGTCGGTCATGCGACCAGATGAGTTACTTTTGGTGAAAGCTTCGTGACGAGGATAGTTGAACTTTCAATAATTAAATTTCCAGCTAAATTTTCATTAATTTTACGGATGACTAGAAACGTCGGTAAAACAAAATTTAAATGATTAAACCGTGTGGGCTGCGAATTAATTTCTACATTCCTTTCACAGGAAGGTTAATATAAAATTCCCCATCCTCAATAAAGCGCTGTGTGTCATTATTTATAAATTTAACATCTCAAACAGATTGGATTATTACGGTTAATCAGTTTCTGCTGGAATCTACTTTTATCATCTATAATCTAGTATCAAGATTACAATTATTAAGTAAAATTAATTATTCAGATACAAAACTGTTTGTGCACTGAGTCAAACCATTTCGATCGACCAAAAAAGGACACACAATAAGACACATTAGATCTGGGAACGTTTACGAGAATGGTGAAAAATCGCAAAATTCGATGTTTCGTAGAAATAAGTTTGAAATTAGCTGCAATGATGACCTCACCTTTTGTACTCGGAGCTATCGTGACTCCGAAACTCTAAAATTTTGTTCACTCTAAGGCATTTCACGCGACATGAATTCTTAATAGCTCGTCAAAGTCGCCATTATGCAACGGATTAAACTTCTCGTTGCTTCACTATACACAGATTGCATCCTTACCATTTCTATAAAGCAATATAAAAGTGGCATTTTTAGTGCAGATCCATAGATCTGGTATCGACACGCTCTCGTCAAGATCCCCGCTAGAAAAATCGCTCGAGAAAATAAACTGTGCTGCATGGGGTTGCGTCGACGCGCGGGAAACCTAAATCTGCAACGTACGTATGTATCTGTTCACGGAAATCTTCGTGAGTTACTCGAGGACAAGAAGAGGAAAAGATCACACAAGGGAGGCAACGGGTCGCGTCTTCCGTGCCCGTAAAAATGGCCGTTCAGTTTGATGGGACAGCGGCTGCTCGCGAGTTGATCCGCGGCTGATTAGGCCCGTTCCGCGATGCACCTACTCATTAATGCACGCGCACCCGGCGGAGGAAGGAGAGTTGCGAGCCGCGTTCCTTTAATAGACGTGGCAAAACTAATGGATGACAGGAATAAGAAAGTCAGCGAGTTCGTGGCGAACACGCTCGGGACCGGGCCGCAAAAACCCGGGGCTTATCACCGCCTTCATCTTGTATTCCGTTTTTGCGGGGAATAATTACAACAAACTAGCATGCTGCTCCTCGGATCGTCGGGTTCTCCGGTTTCTGCGATCGCGGCCATGAAAACCGCGCGCGCGTCGCGAGGATGCGATTCAAAAAGGTCTTCTGGGTCAGAGCCTCGAAAGAATCGACTCATCCTTTTTCGCATTGTCTTCAAACGCGTGTCTCTAAAGATGTCTTTGAAAATTCTTTATTGTTGAAAGGGGACATTTCGTGTTCGTGACGAAAAACTTAGTGACACGCGTGTGCTATCTTTTTCTCTGGAAGTGTAATTAAAATGCAACATTTTTAATTTCATACCAATAGAACGACTGTGTCTTCGAGGAACTCGCGCAGTTTTAAGTATTTCGAGTTGAGAACGACGTTGCATGGATAATAGAAAACTTGCATGCAAAGCGCCGATTACAAAAATCTGCAAAATGGGGCGGCCCACGAAATGGCGGTCTTGGCCGGAAGTAGTCCTTACCGGCGGGGATCGCGGTTTGGACGGTTGAAAAAATTCTCGGGGTTCTTGTCGCTTTATTATGACGCTGGGGCTCTTCGGCCGGTCGTTAATTAACGTCCCACGTCTCGCCGGGGAGAGAGATGTATAAACTCGGCCGCTTCACTGCGACGTTTCCATGGTGAGCTTAATTAGAGCCGCTTTGCTCGCTTCGCCTGCCCAAGCGAATTATTATGCTGTAACGCACGTCGGGTAGCATGAGCGTCCGAGCATGAGCTTAACGCCGCAACCGGTGCGGCGCGCGGTGATCGAAGATTTTGTAGTTTTGCTGTTTGATCGTAATTGTCGGGGCAACCGTGATGGATGGGAGCTAAAAAGAAACGGCGCTGGGAGCGGTTGCTACTGGGAATGAGAAGTTATGCGTGTTTCACGGCGTCTTCTTATATTGATTCTTGTTACAGCGGCCGCGCGCCGCCCGCCTGGTCGTATCGGGGATTATGTTAACGTCCAGTATGATTGGGAACGCTGTTTCGCGTGGCACGAAGTAATTACGACGTTGTTTGTTATTCTCGCTGCTCGTAAATGAAATTAGCTACCGTTTGGACGGCCGGTGTTGCTTTTTCTTTCCGCGGCTTTTAAGTTATGGGACCCCATCGGGATATCGGCTGTCGTTGCCGATACTCCGCGATAATGCTATAAAACACTATACCTATATGTACGTGCAAAAAATCTGTGTACGTGCGTAGGATGAAAAAGATCAGTTAGGTCGACTGTTCTCGCATCTGTCACTCGTGCTTGGTTAATTAAAACCGTGCTGGGTAGTTCTTGTTGAGGGTGAGGTGTTTCGAGTAGTAGAGAATTTGGACAACTTGTTGATAACAATAACTCGTAGTTTAATTAGAACGACTGTATAAAGATGTAACTTAAACGAGGACTAGCTGAAGACTGGTTGAATGCAAACTGAAGACTGCTGACTCGATCGCAGAGATGGGTTTTTAAAGGGATGTGAACTTGGTGGTGGAGGTGGTAAATGCACAGACGTGTATTTATTTCCTGAATAATTTCAGTCGGTTGAAAACTATGGTACAATATTCAAAATACAATGTTGCGAATGTTTTGGCAATGAATGCATAAAATTCACAGTCTATGTATTGCACATTTCAGAAAAACAGCTATGGAAATTTGATGAAATACGAATGCAAAAAGTACGAAGAAGTTATTTCAAACAAAACTTTAATTTTGGAAGGACTAGAAAGTCCAGTTTACGGCGTGTTTAATAAACAAGTTTCTGCAGAAACGAATAATTCGGTACCGACACCTATGGGAAACCCTGGCGACATTCCAGCCGATAAATAATTCTTGACGCGGGAGAATAATGGCTACGAAAATATCTTGCAACGTATCGCGATTAGGTTCTCATTAACTTTTTACAGATCGTTGCTGGGAGCGAGCGGAGTGTGATATATCGCGGGGACACGCGGCAATCGATTTCGTTCGAGAACGTCAATGAATCCCTGCCGATTTACAATTATGTAACCGCGTTCCGCTATTGTGTGGAACGATAATGGGAAATCTTTAACAATTAATAACAGAGCCAGGCCGGGGTTATCTGGCGTTGCCCGTGTTCAGGAACGGCGTCGATAGTCAGAGACACACACGTAGTCGGGCATGAGATCATAAATAATTACGGTGATAAATCCACGTTCGCATTTCACTGATTTGTTCCATCGGAGAAAAATGTTCTTCTTGCGCCGCCTTTATCACGGGTCACGTTTCCCTCGAGGTCCTGGTTAATCGAGCTTCAAAAGGCTCGATACGTGCTGCACAGCGTTATGTAAACCGCGCCAGTTATTTCTAGCGTTGAAACAAAAATCATGCGGCTTTCATTAACACGGTAACCGCGACTAAAAACAAAAACTCCGTTCTACGTATATTTGAACTCTCCGCCTTGAAATCCAGTTTCCGATAGCTCGCGCTTTCGAATCCGATCGAACAGCTATTCTTTTAATATTTCGTCAATTTCCGGTAGTCCTAGCTGTCATTAACCCTTCGCGAAATTAGAAATGATGTATAACATATTAAAAAAAAAATTTCCGCTCATGGTATTGGAAAAATCACAATTTTCTTGAAATTGTGCAAGTTTAACGAATTTTCTCAAGGTTAAAAAACGTTCGTACCATAATCTCCTTATTTTTCCCATATTCTACAAAGTTTCAGCTTTAATTTAAAAAAAATTTCATCGCTCTACCTGATTCCTATCGAAAGTTCGTTGATTTTGAATCCGATTTCCTCCAAATTGCCCACTGTGCGCCGTATCGGCTCCGCCCGAGTGCAAACGGTTAATTATTTGTCTACTGTACGTTAACCTACATATTTGAGCCCACTTACATGTTTATGTCTCGAACAACTCCCTCGATAGATAACATTAATTTCTGCTTAATTGTCGGCTACGCGAATCGATCTGCCGTGCCATAAATTCGCCATCGACGAATAGCTGTTGAAACGTATCCGAGGTAATTTATTCAGACCCATTAACCAAATCGACTTCTCGTCTTTGGACGTTTCGGCGATGCGGCCGGCCGATAAAAACGATTATCGCTACATTTTTGTATTCCGCAAGGACCACGACGAGCTGGAGTATTGCATTCGTAGCACGAATGCTTTATTAACCGGCGAGGCCGGCCCCATTAATCAAACGGACACGCGCTCGCAAAATTCCGGTGGCCGCCGCGCCGATACGTCTCATATTTCTCGTTCAATTAATTTGCCCGAAATATTCCGGGCGCAACGAACGGCACAGAAAGTCTTCATTAAGGTTCCCCGAGGATCACGTGGCCACGTGGGCCCCTTGCGAAAGAGCCGAACGTTTCCGGTTTGGTTTTACCCGTCGAATCGGTGTGTCTTCGTTTCGTTCGGTTTCTGAACGAAACGGAAACGACGAAAGATTTTTTCGAGCAGCCTCCGTTTCTCGTGGAAACGGGCCGCGGGCACCTAATTGCGGATACTCTTGCCAGCGGCGTAAGCAAGAAGCGGATTCTTGTCGGCGAGACGCGCGGAAACGTCGTCGAAGCGAAAATTCCTTCGATCCCGGTGAAATGCTCGAACGATATCGAGCCGCGGAATCCGCTTTAATCGATCGCAAGCATTTCGTTCCTGGAAATTCTCTGTCGCAACGGACACAGAGCTGTCTCCCAGCCGCGTTTTCCGCTTTCTCCGCTCCCTTTTTTCAACGCTCATACCCTCCGATTAATCGGAACTACCAATTTTCCCAGTTGCTAGATGCTCGCTTGCAAGATGCAGCAGCTGCATAAACATTTACACGTTTTCCGCTTTCGCCGCTTCCTTTTTTCAACGCTCAGACCCTCCGATCAATCTTAACCACCAATTTTTCCACTTGCTAGATGCTCACTTGCAAGTTGCAGCAGCTGCATAAACATTTACAAGTTCTCCGCTTGGTCTATTCATTCTTGTCAGAAACGAATAAAATCCGAAATCTGATAGGAATTAAATTGCAAATATCTTGTGGAAACTTCTGTCATATAGATTAGTTTATGAAAGCCAAAAGAAGTTTTCCTCTACCTTAAAAATGTATGGGAACTCGCTGCCTAGTAATGTATTTTATTATTACTTTTACAATAATTTTAGTCTATAAACAGTCACGTTATGTTCCATTTTCCAACTGTGATATTCCACTTAATGTCCGTGAAAAATCGACGAGATAATTATGGGTGAAGGAAGAAAAATATGAGCACGAACAAAAACTAGGACATTAGGCTCTCGCATAAACGTGAAAACTTACTTCCGAACATATACGCTTACTTGTTAGAAGCATATAAATGATTTATGTCTCAGTTAATTGTACATGCAACATCAAAAACCTTAAATTCTCTAAATAAAGTGTCGATTTAGAACAAAATGGCCATTCCAGTTTTTACATGCAGCTACAGCTAAATTAGGTGTGCACACCTCGTAGCGATCGTAGTCCTGATGAGCAAGAAACTGATCGTAAACAGCCAGAAGAGACAGAATGGTTGTTGAAACCAGTCCCACGAAGAGACCGATTCCAGCTTAGGGGGTATTCTGGTTTTTCTTCTCGAAATTTTATTCGCAAAATCAATTTTTAAACGCTTTTTTCTCGAAACCACTTTTCTTTAACGATCTCCACGATATCTCAAGTTCCAATTGACCAATTGACCTGAAATTTTCAGCAATTCTTCCGCGCATACATTAAAAAAATTTTTTCTGATTTTTTAATCGTGCTAAAAATCGAGAAATGTTTAAAAAATCAGTAATTGTGAACAATCAAGGTTCTCATTTCTTTTGGTGTGCGTGTCTGCACACCAAATTTTGATTATTTTTACTTTAGAAAAATCACGAGTGTACTTGTAATAAATACCGGTGAATATGTGTGCGAGGTCCAAGTCTAAAAGGTGAAATAGTTTCTCCGAAAAAATGTCTAAAAACTCGTGCAAAAACGGCTTCGAAAACCAGAATGTCCCCTTAATTACGATTAATCTGAACGAATCTCGATGGTACCGTTAGTGCGCGACGTCTTTATTGGTTCACGTCGGAAAGTTTCGTGCGTCCACCGAGAGGATTTGGTGATTCGGTTCCGGTTTTTCTGGAGCAGAAGTGATCGGTCACGGTGCGAGCCGAGATCCGAAAAAGTTCGAGGAACATGCGTTTTTACGGGGCCACGATGGAGTATCTCTAATTGAAGCCTGCCTCGCATGGGAAGTGAAATGAAATTAGGGTCTGAACTTCGGCTGGCGAAAGAGCTACTATTATTTCTCGATCAAGGGGTTATGCCGGATCTGAAGGTTAAAAACGTCGATTTTTCAGATTATTACCAACACCGCACTCTGAAACGCCTGTCTGCCAAGCGATTTTTAAAGATTTAACCAATCGCCTGAGCTAGGACGATTTCAATGTCTCGAAATCGTATCCGACAGAGGGTTAAATTAATACATTTTGTGAGAAAATTGTCTTCATTTGCCGTCTGGATACAGACGATAAGATTACTTAGAATTTAATCATTCCCCATGAATGCATCTTTGTAATTCCAATAAATGTAAAATAAACAATTTGAAACCGGTCATTCGACTGGCAGTGGTTTAATGAAGCCACCAGCTTTTTGTAACTTTGAGTATTGTAAACTAGTGGTAGAATAGTGCGGTTTTATTAATGGCTTTAAATGGAGGGCGTGGAGCAAAGCATCGAAAATATACTTTTTTTTATCCCGAATAAAAAGAATATTGAAATCGGTTAGAGAATCGATGAATCGGCTTGTTCCTGTGCTGATAGAAACGCGGCGTCCTGCCTTCGTTGCTTACTATTATTACCGTTGCCAGCCGCATAGTCTACGGCAATCGGGCAAACGTTGGGGCCAGGCAATCATAAATTCTGCGCGGCGCTATAATGGCCGGCGATTTGTCGTGTCTTTTATAATTATATTAGAATTTATATCGGCGGGTCGTGTGGGTTTCTTTCCGCGTTGTCAGCTTCGCTGGGGAACGAGTCATGATGTTGCCGTTGCCGTTGCCGTTGCCGTTGCCGTGCCGATACCTCATGTTTTCATATTTAATATACGCTTTTTATCGTTCCGATGAATCGTACTTTTACACGCGCACGCAAAAAGCGCGAGCGTGATCGTCGCTTATTCGGGCGTATTTCGCTTGTACGACACTCAATTAATTTTTGCGCCATTCCCGTGAGCCGTTGAAAAAGTTTGCGACAAAATTAAAGGCGATCACGTGCATTTTAACGGGACAAATCCAAATCTGGGTGAAACAGTATTAATAATTAATAAACAGTAAATAAACAGTATTAATAACCCTTTGCACTCGGAGCTATTTTCATTCTGAAACTAAATTTTTCTTCCGTCTTAGAATATTTTCATTTTATTCATAAGAAGCTAATCCCATTTCCACATATAATGTGTCAATGTTTAAAATCTATTGAATACAAATTTTGTGGTGCAACAAATATTTTGTAATATTTTTTTAAGTTTCTTTGAAATAATGCCTTTGAAATAAAAATTCTGGGAAGTTAGGTAGCGCACTAAACAATTCCAATTTATCTTTCTGCGAGAGACACCGCAAAGATCGGTTACACCTTGAAAATAAACAAAAGGGGTGTCCAATTGTATACTAAGTTGCAAGAAAGGATGCTGACTTGATGGTAGGAGTGACGACACATTAGCTAGAAAATATAAAAATCATAATCCGTCCCACCTGGGACGCGACACCACCTTCGTACGAGCCGTCATCCCCGGAGGGTTAATCGGTTTTCTGGACCTGGTTATCGCTGCATCCCCTAATCCCCTCGAATCGACGGCTGGGAAAATGGTTCCCGACATTTGCGACGGGATCAGTTTGCCGTGAAACGGTCCGTATTCAGCGTCGCATTCCGTTTCCTCCGATTTTTCCGTAGCCTCCCTCCCCCCGAGCGTACACGGTATTTGACGAACGAGAGGCTTGCGGCGCGGCACGGCATCGGCGGCGCGTTCAATATGAAATCGTTACGAAACAAGGCGCGACTTAGCTTTTTACATTCCACCCTCCCTCCCAGAACGGATTGACAGGCCGGTGACCCAGCTATTACCGCCGCGAAACAGATTATTCCGCATTTTTCTCGTTCGCTTCTCAATTAAGTCGGCGTCGCGTTAGCTGTCCACCCGATATATCGAATTCTGCCTTTCCATGCGCCGCAGAACACGCGTCGTCGACGTCGTCGTCGTCATCGTCGCCCTCGTTTCCCTTCTCGTTTATTACCATTATTGTTATTACGGCAATAATTCGCTAGTCAGTCAGCGAGATATCGTCGAAGGGACAGCTCCGAGCAGACACGGTGTCGGTGGATAATGGTCTGTGACTTCTCGGGCTCTTTATAATGCAAATTGCGCGAATTCTATCTGCTCCCCGTTCCCCGGCGCTCGATTCGCAAACCATAGGTCCACCCGCATACTCTCGGTATCCTTCTCCAGCCTCGGCAACCCCTTTGTCCGCGTCCTTGTCGGTTTCTCTTTGACCCTTCGAGAGTCTGTCTCCTTCTTCTACCTCCCCTCCCCTCCCTCTCTCTCTCACTCACTCTCCTTCTCCACTTCCCTTCTCTCGTTTTCCCTCTCCGATTCCGCGAGCACGTACGATCGCGCGCGATCTATCCCCGGCGAAAAAGAAAGAGCCGAGCGATCGTAACGAAAAGAAGAAAAAGGAGAGAGAGAAGAAAAAAAAAAGGAGAAAAAGTCCCGTCATGCAACCGTCCGATCTCGTATCTGCCCGGTAGATAACATCGAATTCCTCGTGGCGGGGCTCACCCACTCTCGCGCGGTAGACCGCGGCCGGCCTACGAACTACAAATAAATGCCGCCCGTTAACGTTTATCCATAAATCAATTTAATCGTGCGTACAGAACGATAGCCATCGCCGGGCTTCAACGTAATCGTCCCAACAACGGGGCCCGTCGCGTTCTGCTGATCAGCACGCGTACTCGCCGCGAGCTTATCGCCCGATAAGTATACGCGATCGGTCGTTAGGTGAACAATGATCTTTCGGTGCGTGCTACTACCGCGGTTGCTCGCGAAGTCGCCAACAATTAATAGACACGTCGAATATAATCGGCACCGGGCCCCTTCTCCGGCGAACTGACCGTACCGGCACTGGCTAACGGTTCGAACCAATTATGCGCTAGAAATTAGGGGATGCATAGGGGGACACGGATATTCTATCAGAATGTTTCTGTCCCTATAAAGCGTGGTCTTCGACCCCCATTAACGCGTTCACTGCCGCGTCACCCATATGTGGATGACGGAATTATTTGTCCAGGTTATAGAATGAATTTTTACGTTAATATATTGACCGTAACAAATTTTATTGGTATCTGTAAAATTCAAGGCAGTTGGAGGACTACTCAATAGCATACATTTAATTTTCTTCAATTCTTCTTTCATTAAATAATTTACTTTGATTTTATGGAATTTTTGAGGTTTCTAGTTTGCCAGTCAAAGTGTTAACTCTTAGCACTCGAATGGCGACTGTAATTGATTTTTCACATTAGCAACCTCGTTTGTATTTAATAAATTACTAAACACTACAGTATTGTACCAGTAAATTGCACCATTTTCGTGTGTGTAACATGAAAAAAAGATATACAGAAGAGAAATATTCTAGGTCGGAAGAAATGTTTCTTTTTGGAGTTAAAATAGCTTCGAGTGCAAAGGGTTAATATACAAACAGTCTTGAAGAGACGATAAAATTTTTAACCAATTAACACTAGAACGACCGGAGTAGTCAAAACGACTGGTTCCTAATTTTCTCTTTTACGATTACTGAAATTAAAATATTAAACAATAAAATATTAGACAATATTAAAATATCCATTTTCTTCAGTTCACGATATCAAACGAGGAAAAATATGCGATGTGCTATCTTCTTGTCCCGAAGTGTACTTTGTATCGTCGCGGCATGTTCTCGCAAATGTATGGAACAGCTGAGCACGCGCACGAATATTCGCAGCTTGACAGGAATCAACAGCAACATCTCTTCCGTGGCCGGGCTAAAAAGCGTAATCGAGATCAACGTTCTTTGCGTATTAGCCAACAAGTATTGATGTTAACGTCCATACGCTTGTTGTAAAATTATTTTATCATAGCCGGTCGGCGAGGCGGCCTCGGATTCCTTTTTCCCTTATTTTTCCCCGTTTTCCACGGGGTTTTTATCTCGGCGTTCGCTCGTTCGATTATTACCTCGACAAAAAATGATCGATAAGCGATCCCGGCCGGGCTTGCGGTGGCCACTCGCGAAACCCGGACACGACACGCTTTAAGAGCTGTTTATCGCAATTTTTTCCCCCGCCCCCCGGAGCACTCTCTGTTCGATCGGGAAAAAATTATTGATAAGTAGCGTGGTCGACGGGGTTCGTGGCTCGTAATGTCGAAATCAGGACAGCCTGCAACGTTGCTTTCTTTCGTAACGCCTGCGGAGAAGAAACGGAGAAGTCGAGTCGTTCTTGTCGCGAAGACCGGCTTCATTATATCGTTTTAATCAAGTGTGAATCGAACCTCCAAATTCCTTACTCGATCGTGTCTTCCTTCGGTTTTTTCACCGAATTATAACACCGTGTTAGGCGGCTATAATTCTATGTTATGGGGACACGAGTTTCTCGGAATTTTTTCGAGAGAACCCGTTGCACCTTTTGCACTGAACTTTTTCACGCATATTTACTGGTATTTGGAGGCAAACGTGTGATTTTTTAAAAGTATAAATAATCAATCTTGCACGAGTTATATATATTTTTGTAGTGTACGTTTTGGAATGATTCCGGTCTTTCTACTGATCCGAACTGTGGTCCTAACCAAAAGAAATTAAAAATTACTTACAAAATGGCGGCGTTTCGAATCAAATTACCGTTTTCTTTTTTTATATTTTCCAGCCCTCTGAAAGCCCCCACAAATTGACGAAAAGTCCACGGTTGAGACGTGAAGTTATAAGTTGTATGTGAACCTTTTATGGAACCGTTTCGAAAATGGCGGAAGATTTAAACGAGCCTCGGTCGAACCGATTTGATCAACAGTTTCGTCGGCATATTACGTTACGAGCATGGAGGCTCCGTTTGATTAAGGGGAATGCAACAGACATGTGAAACCCGAGAATGTTGCTCCGGAGCGTTCTCGCCGTGCAAACTCCGGCAATCTTGCGAGAAGCGTCGTGTACGGAAGTTAATAAATAAATCAGCGATGCAACCGGGAACTGGGCGACCCGGGTGCACGTGAACCGTTTATAAACCATTACGGTATTCAACATGAAATTCGCATGATGGACGGCGTCGTTTCGGATGCTTGGGCTCCTGATCGATCGTCCGGCACGCATCCGACAGGAACTTTTAACGCGTGTTAACGTAAAATATTAACGACGCATTAACGGTGACGACCAATTAAAAGGGGACAGTAGCTCCGGACGTCGTCGGCGGTCGAAGACAGGAGCGAGAGAAAGGAGAAATGGCTTTCTGCGAGAGGAACGCGGATAAACGAGCGTACCCGGGAACAAATACCGGGAAGGAAGAAGGGGACCTTGTTTATTTATAACCTCAATTTCTCCCGGGTAAGCGATTATCAGTGCCCAAATGCTCGCCAAAATTACCGGGACGCTATCTGACGACGGAATCACCGGCTGCGAGCCGTTTTTGCGCGATGAAAACGAAATAATTGGCGAACGAGCTTTCATCGTCCGCTCCGGGACTGTTCAACGCCGCTGAGCAATCCGTTTCTCTGATTTTTATCGTACTATTCGGGTTTCCTGCCGAATTTTTGCGGGAATCAATTTAAGACGCACGAATTTTGCCTTTGTGTCTCGTGTAAAAGCGACGTTTCGTTTTACGCGTTCGTGGCCTTCGTTTTTCTCCTCGTTGGGTACAACTAACTTTCGTATTTAATGTACTTCCGAATGAATTTGTTCGACGATCACGTTCACGATTTTGATCGAATATTTTCGGACAGAGATAGTAATATAAAATGACTGTTTCATTCATCCAAAACGGTCAAAACATTTAAAGAACTTAAAAATACTGTTAAAGAAAGAAATACATATCTGTGTAGACTATTTTGCAATTACCGTAGACAAAGATGCTTCATTCCCTTGATGAATGATTGCATAGCGAATTTTTATGCAAGATACAAATTGTCTACGGTAAGGTTATTATAATAATTTGCTTGGAATCATTTACAGCTTCATTTATCAATTTTTTGAGCATATTTTGTGAAAGTCCACCTTCTAGGTGTTGAAGCAACTACAAATTCAGATTAATCGTTAGAAATTGAATAGTTGAATAACAATTTTAATGCTCCATGTCTGGAGGTGAAGTAATATTGTACATTAAATTGTAGTATATGTTTTAACGTCTTGGATATTCCAAAATCCATTAGTTTAATCGTCAAATTGAGCAACAGTAAAAATCTGCATTATCGCTTAATAATTCTCGAACGCTTGGTCGGAAGTGGTTCGCGACTCTGACAGTTTAGTGTAATCCGATAATTTATTTGTTTCAGGAAGACATTATCGGGAAGGAGTAGTTGCGGATAAGAACTGAGTAATTGTGCAAAGTAAAATTAAACAACAGCGATAAGTAGGCAGTAATTTCAGCTTATTATAAAATTTAAAATAGGTTAAAAGAAGCTGGAATGCACGTAAAGACCGAGTTATAAATATATTTGAAAAGCATGCACGGACGAGTAGGAAAGATGTGGAGCTTAGATTAAAATAATTTCCTAAATGGCTTGCAAAAGTTAAATAGAGTCAGCACTCCTACTTATAATTCATCATTATAAGATAAAGTGGCAACTGATACCGGAAACTGATTTTTCGTTTGATTTTGTATTCGAGATAAAAAACACGAGTTCTTTTTATAATAAGCATTGTCAGTCACGGTACCAACTTTGTATTTCATTTCTTCCCTTCCGCGTTAAAAATTTTTGCAAAATCTGGTCGTCAGAAGACTCGGAGAAAATCGATTCTGAATTAAAGAAACCATTTTTTAAAAGTTCTATAGTCACCTTCTTCAGTTAGGCGATCCACACTTCTGACAATATTTGAACCGAAACATTTCTTTTCGAGAGCTGCCTTCGCCTGTTCCCATTTTTGAAACTTCTGCTGTGAAAATATTTTTGAAAAGACTCGAATGGTCCAGGTTTGAAACGGAATTGATCAAGAAGTAGCATAACTTTGAATCTCAGGGCTATTGTTAACAAAGTGCTCGTTTTCCGAGGGGCGGTGGACACTGCTCGCGGCGCAGACTGTCCGGTATGTGCCAAAGAACGATTACGACTCGGTTCAGAGAGCAGCCGTGCGCGTCAAAAACTGTTTGTCGCAGTTCCCGAAGCCATAACAGTCCTACTTTTTTCGCCGTTGTCCACGTAACTTCCACGAATCCCCGTGAACGACGACAATTACCGTCGGAGACGGAAAAGAGACGGCTATGGCGGCGGGAGACGGGGAACAAAAGGGGAAAAAAGGCGCTCGTCGGACGAGGACTTTCGAAATTGAATTATGTTGGAACCAGGTATTTGCGTTACCGATCGTAATGGTAATCGCGACATCTCCGATTGTATTAAGGGGGAGGTACGCGTAAAGGACGCAACAACTGCCAAACGTTGCGTGGGAGAAACTAGCAAAATATAATTGGACACCCTTTTTGTTTATTTTCAAGGTGTAACCGATCTTTGCTGTGTCTCTCGCAGGAAGATAACTTCCCAGAATTTTTAACGCATACCTTAATTCTATTTGTTTCTTCTCCCCGCGTGACATCACCGGGTTTAAACAATAGTTGACGATACTCGTTTTATTCTTGAGCGGACGAACCACCGCACGCGACAGTAGCAATTAGGCGACGACGATTAGATTAATTCGTCGCGAGGAAGCGGTGTGTCGTTTGTAGTTAATGGGCCGGCTGATTTTCTGGGAAAACAGGGTCAGTTATGGGCACCGCGAGGAACGAATGGAATTGCCATGCCGGTTCGGTACATTAACTCCGAGAACCATGTGGTCTGGATTTCAGGAGTTGATGAATATCTCGTTGGCGATTTCGATAACGCGATCTTATTCGCACGCCGCGCCGGAAAGAAACTCGGTGGACCGTGTGAAACCAGATCTTTGAGGAGATTAAGCGATTTTTAGAACGGTCCATTTGGGTCACCGAGTTGGTCAAAGAAACTTGACACTTTACACCAGAGAACGTTCGATCCTAAAGGGAAAAGCTTCTTTCGCTCGGGGGAGAATTTGATGGGTGAAATCAAAACTATAAATCCATTGAAAGAATTGGACTTCGCGGAAGTATAATACACGGAAGCGCAATTCGCGGAAGTGCTTCTTTTCTGGCGAGTATTCGCAGCGATCCTCGCATCGCAGAAAATCGAAGCGAAATTACAGCTGTCATAGAAACTTCTTGCTCGTTCTCGCGGCCGAGATAACCAACTCCGATCTATCCGAAGAAAAATGGTGGCAAGACGATGGTGCCGCCGGTGGCTTCCGCTTTTGTTCCGCACAGGATGGACGGTCGGATATCGTTTCTTCGACGGTTCAGTTATCACGCGCTGCTCATCCACGGTACGCTGTATCGCGATAAGAGAAACAAGGTTGATCTCCACGGCCAAGTTGCAACTAGGTTATTTACTCATAGTTCCGTTTTCAGATAATCGCTGCTCCGCCGCTTTACGGCATCACGATCCACGTCCATTAGAATATGCATAAGTCGGGTAGCTTCTCGCAAAATCGAGCAAGAATCTTCTCTCAACATGGTGGATATACGGTGCTCCAGAAAGTGCACCACTACATAGTTACGCACCTAGCAATTACATGAAAACGTCTGTCGTGGATTTGCAAAAATATTCTAGAGGTATACACTTTGGGACAAAAAGATGGCACATCACATATTTTTTCGCGATTGATATATTGCACATTAATCACGAGTAGTTAAACTTTATGAACTCTCCGGGAACTCTTCTTTTTCCAATAAGCTTCAGGATTTTTAATAAGTTTATAATTACTTTTCGGCTTCTATTTACAACTTTTGATATTTTTGGAACTGAATATGGAATATGAATTACATATATAATAAATGTATTTATTACATATATACATAAATGTACATAAAATGTACATTTTTATATAATTCCTGTTTCTTACAATTAACTCAGGCAGCTTTCATTTTGCATAAAAATCCGCGGCCTGTTACAAATATTTGTCGTAAGATCTATGATTTACTCTAAGTCGTTCGCGCTAATGGCCACGCACGTTCGCGTTAATGCTACGTTAATATAGACATTAGAGAGAAACAGAACAAAAATTGCCATGATGGTCGTTACATCGACCAATAGCGACTGTCATAAGCTGACGCCATGTTTCTTGCAAGCTAAAGTGCACGGGAGTTACAGATAAATTCCTTTTTTATGTATAATAAAATTCTATGGATCTGCAAAATGTAAATTCCTGTCTGTTGGACGATTAAATAGGTGTTTTAACGGCCTGCATAATGCATATGTGTTGAAGTCACAGGAACTGTACTGGTATAATAACTAGACCGCGAATGTTTATGCAAAACAAAAATGTTCAGAGTCAATTCGAAGAAACAAATTAAACAAACACGTAACTTTCCTTCGAATAATTTCAACATTTCAACAATGAAATTGCAAAATTGCTTTACAATTATAGATATTATCAAAACGTTTCCTCGAGAAGTTTTTGAACAACCTTTATTCTTTATTTAAATAGATATTACAGTAAAAAACTGGGATGATCCGAATAAATCCAATCTTGCCATTGTCATAAAGCAATTTACATCACGTTAATAATAAAATCAAAGTGCCAGTACCTGTTAAAATTGACAACGTTCTCTTAAATTCAACGACGTTCATTGTAAATCTGATCTAAAATAATTCTGCAGTGACTGTCTGATAAAATCATATTATTATTATTAACAATGTGATATCTAGCAAACGTACAGACCTGTTGCTACCAGAACTGCTCTTCGTGGACGTTGATGGACCATTAAGTCAGACGGTATCTCTTTCCATGCAACAACTTGGAAGGAATGATCGGTGAAGTTAAAGGGCCACCCTGTAAGATCGGCTTCAAACGGATCGCCGGGAAATACTCCACGTAAACGATCTCTCCTCCCTTTTTCGTTTTTGGTCGATCCCCGATGGAGATCTTGACAAATTCCTAGGAAACCCGCGGGCCACGAGGATATCCGTCTTTACGATCGGTTTACGGCTCTCTCCGATAAGTTCGCGCCTGCATCCCTCGGCAATTATACGGTCTACGATCGATAAATCACGCGGAGTCGAGGCTAATTAGCCGTCGAGTTCAAAGACAGAAGGCAAATAGCTCCGGCGAGTGCGAGAGAAACACCGAATTGTCAACTTGGGGAACACCACTTCGCGGAATGTTTCATGCTGAGGGACATGTTGCGTTACGCCTATGGTCGACGGTACCGTACCGTTCTTCCAGGCGACAAAGGGACATACCTAAAAGGGATGTACCATAAAAAAACACCTGCGAATTAGTTAAAAACCGACCGAGAAACTTAATTGATGACATGCGACCGAAACAACGAAACGACGAACGGAATGTCTACAATAAATCATTTTCATGTCTATGTCGCCTCCGTTTTCGCATAAAAATCCGCAGTCTATATATAAGTTTGTCGAAACATTAAATAAACAACTTTGAATCTCATAGATGCAAGAAAAGAACGACGGAACCTCCCCTTAAGCCTAATAACTTGGTCGCGAGGACGCCATTGTGCCAAGAGACTCCCGTTATGTTAATTACAATCGTGGCCCCGGATTAAATCGAATTAAAGCTCGATGTTCCAGCAGACTAGGCCGGCGATGTTTAATCACGGCCCGCTACCGTTCGCGAAAATAATTACGAACCGGCGCGGCGCGGCGCGGCGAGCGTATTTATTAGGAAAACAATATCCGGGCTAACGGTGGTTGAATCAGAGGGATCTAGGAGAAACCCATATCGATCCAGAGTCGCCAGATTAAGGCTCGTCTCTAGAATAATAATATGACTTTCCTGCTAATATGCAGTTCTGCCAAAGGAAATTTTCGTGTATCGTCAAATAAAAATGTAGTGAGATGTGCCGACTTGTCCGCACTGTGCAGCCTAACGCATTAAATCATCATAGTTTTCTTTCTCGTTGTTTCGATCATGTTTGCTACGGAGAACATAGGATCGACGGTACTCCGCGATGATACGTCCGTACCCGTGAAGATCCGTCGGTGGAACCGCGAGATGCATTAATTACTGTCTGCACGCTTTCGCGCGAATAATGTTGCCGTCGATGATTCTGTTAATGGTTTTTGAATTAACATTGTCTGCTGCTTGGCATACACGCGGCTGCAAAGGAAAGTCGGATCGCTAGATAGCGCGAGAGAACGTTGCATTTCAAGCTTTCACGGGTCCTAAGCTGTGCTAGTGTGTCATACTAACCCCTGACGATATTGATCTTTATTGTAAAATTGTTCGCATCAACTTCAGGACACGGGAACCAAATCGGTACTTATTTCTCTCTTTCATGGTCTTTGTAAATCTCGAACTATGCGTCGATCTTTCTACTGTTTGAAATTCCACCCATTTCGAACTGCCGTCTTTTGTATATTGCAATAAATTTATTTATGTAAACCCATAGTTTTCTAACCAAGCGATCCTACATTAGCTCGTACACATTCGCGTTTGCATAAAAATTCGCGGTCCGCTGACGGCACGATTTTCAAGGCAATTAAGATGTAATAGTTAATTTAGTTGCGAGTTACTTTCTACGATTGTTAATTATGACCGATCCGCAATTGACCCAATTCCAGCAAGTACCAACCGTCAATTATAGAAAGTAACTCCTAGTCGGATTAGATTCTGCCTAACTCTGCTATGAAAAGTACAAAGTTAACTTTCGCTGTACGCTAACAATGAAGAAATAATACTTACTAAAACGCCGCGTCACTGTAGTTGCTAAAAATATATGCACAAAGTCGACGCTAGACCAAGACGTTGAAACGCTAAGAACAAGTTCACGAACGTGTTATTACGAACATAACTTTTTGCCCACCGCGTCGCAACGAATTTGAACATGACGTAAAATCATAAAAATATGAGTAATGACAAGGTATCGTAAACTAACTATCAATTATCTTTGTTCCGATTGAGAGCGGACCGTTGTGTCTAATAACTCCGAGCAAAAACCGTGAAATCATATAAGATTACGAACTATAGTGGTTCGAGTACAAAGGTTGAATCACGTCCTGTGAATTATGTTGCCCCCGTTCCACCGGATCCGCATTGGATCTGATTTCGCTAGTTTACTTTCGATTCAGCACTAACAAACATCGGCGACCTTCGGTAACACTGAAATATTGTAACCTGTAATAGTAAAGCACGGCACAATGGTTTACGTGCACCGCGTACCGTTTACATCATACATAAATTCGCATTTTTCAACGAAGGAAATTCCCTCGGAATGCGTCTAAACAATTTACCAAGCTGAAGTTAACATTATCGCGCGTACAGCCGATCCAACGAATAGTTGAAAATGTCAGATTCAGATTAAACCGCGATCATTTCCTAAAAAATTTCGACGCATTATGAACCTAGAAGCCTCCAGTTTCACAATCCACCGAAAAAATAAATTTTCTGACTGAAAACCATCGTACATTTAACGCTAGGTTTACGGAGCACAAATTTTTTCAAGTTTTTGGGGGCGTTTAAATGGGTAGCATTCTTTTTAAAATGAAAGACTCACGGCTCTACTATTTATTTGAGCGAAACTGACACCATTTAAATATCGACAATTTTTCAAGGAGCGGGAATGTTTGAATACTTTTTGGATCCTCTGTACATGACGTTTACAAGTTCTCTTTGTTGTTCCATAGTACACGGTGTAATATTCGGAAAGTGTTTCTTGAATTGTTTTGATGTTTCATAAAGATGGTAGGTTAGTTTTGATAAGACATGTTAACAACATTGCAGGTAAGCAGCGAGACAGACGGTGGTAGTGTACGTGTTGAACAAGGAGATAATGGAAGGACGCGAATACTTTGAACAGTGACGCCATAACCACGCATTGAAGTCACTCGGCCAACGATGATGCTACGCGTTACCAGGCGTTGAAATCACCGGCCCGGCGACACTGCTATTACCGTGCGTCGAAATCACCCAATCCGGAGTGCTATTTGCATATTATTCACTATGTTATCGTGCAAAATTTATCTGCATTGTACACGCGAAGTTCCTCGACACTTCGTTTTATCATACTCCCACTCCCGTAATATAAAAACATTACTGTCTTGAAACGTTCTTGAAAATCCTGAATATTTTCCTACCGCTTATCGATACTGCTTTTGGACAAATACAATTCTCCAAAGAATGCATAACGAGCTTTTGCACTTAAAATTCTAAGATACTGAATATATAATTTAAATTTTCTGTCTCTACAAATATTTGCAATATGTGGATCAGCGATCGAAGTTGTAAGAACGTCGATTAGTTTGTATATGTTTCTAACGAAATCTCCCAATCAGTATTAACATATTATTAAGTATTTCATCGCACGAAATTTGTGTAAATTGTAAACATAATGTTTCTTGGCTGCTTGGTTGTATTACGCTTCCGTTCTCTTGACTGTAAAAATGTATAATCTAAACTTTACCTTCGCTGAAATACAATATTTGCTACATTTATCTCACTGAAACGAAATTACAGGAATAATATGGAGTTATAATTGAATATTTATTTATTCAAGAAGAAGTAGATACAATTTGTGCCTGTTTCGAGGAGAAAAATCGAAGAATACGGTGCACGAGAGTTAAAAGAAGAACCCGTTATAGAAACAACTGTATGATTTATTAAAGCTGGCTGCTCTATAGACAGTTGTAAGATGTCAAGGGCTGGTAGTGCTCCATGATAACGCAAGACTGCATGTCGCAATGGAGGCCTCTGAAAAATCACAACAATGGGGCTACGAAGTTCCTTCACCATTCTTCATCCATCTTAGTCACCCTACTTCTGCAGATTACCATCGGTTTAGAAGTTTCAAGAACGTTCTCAATAAAAAGCAAATAAACTATCCGCTGAGGGGGTACTGACAATTCGAAAGGTACCTGTGGAATTCAGGGACGGTCCGACAAATCTGTTATTAAATAATCGTTTATATTATTTACAATGGCGTACTCCGCTTCTTCTTTAGAAAGCACCAACAAACATCTCGCCAGGTGACGTTGCGAAACGAAATTCTTTTTAACCTGTCTACCAAGTCAAATCCATGAAAATACCAATTTCGTCAAAATTGAAATGAACATTTCCATCAAGTAAGAAATATCATCCTTCAACGTGATTCGTCTTTACGTGAATCGAATCTTGCAAACGCGAATTCAGAGACGACGTAGATTTACAATGGACACAGAATTCCGTGAAGGCGATTGGAACGAAATGATCGAGCAACAAAAAGCTACAAAAAAAACTCGTTACACCCAACTTTCTAAATTAATCTCCTCAGTTACAAATTTGCTCAGCATGCAACAGAACAAAAAAGAGAAAAATCACCTGCCACACGTGACACACGTTGTTGCCCTAAATCAAGAGTCTCCGCAAGTACAGTCGGCCACAAAAGTCAGCGTACACGCTTTAAAATAAAATGTTTAACATCAGTTCAAACGACTCGAGATTGTTTGAGATATAAGAAGAATTAATTTACTAGCTGATGTACAAAACAGAAATTTAAAACATTGATGAAATTTTCAGAATGTAGAACTGACACAGGTCGTAAACGTATTTCTTAAGCCTTCGTTACAGACTGAGATGAAAAAGTTTTCAAATCAATGTCGACTAGAATTTTCTTGAAAATTTCTCTACACATCCTTCAAAAAGCGACAAAAAGATAGCACATTATCTAATTCTGTTAATTCTCGCAAATATAATCGAATAAAAACAGTTCTTTGTCGTTCGCACGATTTTTCCGCCTCGACTCCGCGCCGTTAGTTCTCGCGATAATTTATTTACCGCGCACGCGACCTCCTGCGACCACCGGCTTCCAGTTTTCGACGGGATTTTTTTTCCTGGCCGTGATTTTTCCCCAGCTAATTACAAGATAACCGAAAGCACCGGGCCGGCTTAATAATATGTTTATTAAACTTGTCCGGCGACTGATTTATGCACTGGCCTGCGAGGGAGACCTCGAACACGCTACACTCCGCGACAAAAAGATAGCACATTATCTAATTCTGTTAATTCTCGAAAATATAATCGAATAACAACAGTTCCCGTATTATATATCACTGTTCAGTTAGCCATAAGTTGTGTCTGTTCAGGGTAAACACTCGTTTTCTGTTTATAGGTTGAACTTTATGCCGACAAACGTAAACAGTAGTGCTGACTGCAAAGTCAAAATGATAGCACAGAGTCAAAATTTTGTATTTTCACGGTGTTAAAATATTGTGAAATTTTCAACAATGATTCGTGGTAAAAGATCGACTGGTCCTGAAATATTAAGAATACACAATTTACGTAAAGAAAATCGTTCTATCAGTAAAATTGCGAAACTGTTGAATCGTAGTCGCAAGGTTATTTACAATTCGTCCAAGAGTGACAACTGATAGTCAGTGGCGTGCAATTTTAAATACTGCATCAAATTCTGCTGCTACTGCAAGAGAGATTGCAGCAGAAGCTGGAGTAAATACCAAAGTACACAATGTACAACGTATTATACAAGAGTGTAAATATATAAAACGCCAAAAATGAATGCGTAAACCACCGCTAACAAAGCAACATAAAGAAGCACGTTTTCAATTTGCTGAGAAGTACATTCATTACTTGAAAATCTAAATACCATTTATCTCCATAATGTGCTATCTTTTTGTCGCGGAGTGTAAATTCTTGAGAAAGCTGAAACCATGTGGCGCACTGTTTGAAACGTTGTTCAAAGGGTATATGGAAACTTTTCGGACCGACTGTATGTCGATTCCGCCAATAACAGGAGCCTCGCGTTTCAACAGGGAAAAAAAGAAGTCTCCGATATCAAGATTTTCCGGGGACGTGCAGACCCGATAGAGGAACGTAACATTAGATCGGTCTCGGGCCGGTTACGGGCGTGTAATTACGGTGCGCGCGGAAAAATTTCGCGAGCGTGTACCCCGGCGCTGCATGAGCGTACATGTGTACCGCGTAAAGTGCACAGTTGTAAACATAATTACGGGTGCGCCGGTGACTACGTCGGTGGTTCGCGCAGGACACCAGGATTACGCTGTTGCAAAGATTACGTTCGTCGCCGGCTGGTTTTGCGGCTTGTCGCGGTTTCTGTCCCGAATGCAAATCAAGCCGCGGCGCGAGGCGGCCTGCGCGAACAAAAACTCGGGCTTTATCGGCGGGAATCTAGAGGCGCGACAGGCCCGATAATATTCATATTCAGCTGGGAACAGGTGAGAACACGGGGCGAGAACGGGATTTATGAAACGGACGGGTGACGACTGAGAGGAAATATTCGCCGCCTCGGACACGACAGGAACAAAGCGAGCGGCTCTCGCTCGCAGACTTTATCAGTATCATCGGATCGAGCGGAACAAGCGTGAGGTTCGCGAACCAACCGGCAATTATAAAAACGAGCGGATTTACTCGAAAGCGTGTTCGGCCGGCTATCATTACCGGGAACACGCTGTTGAGGGCTACGATCGAAGTAATTCTGGAACACCTCAACCTTTTAGCTCGGTGACTTTTCAATCGCGAACACGTAATCAGCGGACCACGGGATTTCATGTATTTACTATCGCAATGGGCACAGGAAAAATTAATCACCCTGTACTATTTGTTGACACTTTGTCCTTTGCGCAATTAAATATGAAATTGTTTGACACGTGCGTGAATTATTCGTGCAGGTTTTAAAGTGAATTTTGTACGTTGATACATTCATTGTACTAAACTTGATTAGGATCTGTAACATACAAGAAAGTTGGAGGATTATTCCGTAGCATACATTTAATTCTTTGCAATTTTTATTTCATTAGAAAACTTACTTTGATTTAACAGAATTTTTCAATCTGAACAAATAATTCGGTCACCCATATGTGAGTGAGATTGCAGACAATTTGTCTTAAAGGGAAAAAATATTATTATATGCATTGAAGTACAGTAGTCATACATTAATGATAAATTCAGCTAAAATTTTACATAACAAGTGATTCAAAATAAATTATCATATCCTGATAATTATATTTACTGTTCTCTTCTACTTACTTGACTCTCTATCTGTTTTAACAAGCTCCAAAGTTGTTACGAATAAGGCATATAAAAGGCAAAAAGAGAACAGGAAATAATTTGTATAAAAATCTATTTAGGTCGGAACAAGCAGGATTTTAGCGGTGGAGGGTTACCAGTATTTATGGTTACGTATAATTCCTGTGAATGCATTTTTCGCATTAAACACTGTGCCAAACTGGATTTTCTAGGAACTGGCGTACCATCGTTCGACAGAGTAATGATACAGTTCGTCATACTTTCTTTATCAAGCCGATTATATCACATCCGATTGCGCGATAATAACTCTCCAAGTTGAAAGAATTTCCGTTTAATTTATGTCCGAAGCAATCCTTAATGATAGACTTTTAAATATAATCTACTTGGACTGCAAATCCGATACCTATTATCGCATCCTTCGCACGTTACAAAAAGGTTTGGACCACACACTAGTTTAACTGTGCAGACGATCCAATTGTCCTTTTTGCTAATAATAGACTGCCGATGTTTATGTAAAATACACATTTTCCAAGTCCATTGTCGGGAGTTTAATTGCAATGAAAATGTACTCTTTCTTGTGGGAATTTTAATTGGTCGGAAATAATTGCAGCGATAGTCTTTAATTTTTTAATATCTTCAACTTTCTAAAGATAGTTTGTACAGCAGCTATTCAACTTTGTCATAAAATCCGTAGTCTACTAATTAATAATCGGCGCTGGTAAAGCGTGACTTTAATCCTATGCGCACAATTTATGCTACAGAATCAGTCGTGAGATTTGCGTAAATATTTCCTCCGCCTTTCGAATATTTATTTTATCTTCTTTTAGATACGACAAGCATGAAAAAATGCTCAGCTACAAATAAAGTGGTGTGCGTTTCGTCGATTCGTTTAAAAAGTTGTGGAGCATAAATTAAAAAAATATTCTTTCGAAAGCTACTAGTCATTTAAATTCGAAATTATTCGCCGTACCTTCCATAAAAAAATCTGTCAACATTTTTGACACTCGTTCTCCGGGGTGACAGAAAGAGCAACGGCCCGTATTTCCGATTTCACGCGTCACGAGTATTCAACAACTTTGTGTCACTGAAAAGGTGCTCTACTACTTGGATACTCGCCATGCTCGCCTGATTTGCAACTCCGTGTCCACTTTCTCTCAGCCAATTAAAACCTCGTGTAAAAAGAATGACGGTCCAATCTACATTTAGACAATCGAGAATCCTCGGACGTTGCTCCCTCCGCCATCTTGAGGCAAGAATTATTCATAGAGCTCTTACAATCCTCGTATTTCTTCTGAGATAACTATTTTTCCAGATCAACAATAAAAAAAATATTAATACCGTCAAATACTCATTTTTTCTGATTCGATGAAAGATTTGAATAGAGTAGAGTCTAAAAATTGCGCTCGCGCATTGACAAATTAATTGCGTTTAATGGAATAAAATGATTACACGATGCTTAATCAACTTCCTGTTCAATTACAAACTCGTTATTAATTACAAGGCTCCGGGGCAACACACGAAGCCGTTCGAACGCGGCGCGGCGTCAAGATGACAAGCTGCGACACGCAGCCATCGATTTTCAGATAATAACCGCGACCAGAAATTTCCCATCGTGTCGCAACCGTCGCAATTTACGACACGAGCAACGTCGGGTTCGCCGCCGATCGGGATTAATTATTCACGAGGCCGGGCATTTTGCACACGACGTCGATCTAGTTTCGCTACCGCGCCCGATCACGTATAATTAACGGCGAACAAATGACGGAGAACAACCGGTGCGTGTTGTCTGCCGAAAGCGAGAACCCTAACACAAAAGGGTTTCGGCACCGTCGCGCAGTGTAAAAACCTCTGCGAAGGGACATCTCTACGACCGTGAAGGTCAACTAGCCACCCCCGGCACAATGACCATGACCGCGATCAAAAACCTAGCATAATTTAGCGTAGTGGAAAATCCGAGTAAAACTCGGCACATGCTGGCGATTTGCAACGCGGAACGTGCAGAGCACAGAGCTAAAATATGAACTTTCAGCTAGGTAAGTTTTAAATATGGGATTGGTTACTCTAACAGTGTTTCTAAGTGGGGGTGAACAGCAAAAAGCTCGTTTTTTTTATACCTGACCAACGGTCACAGTCGAAATTCGGGTTCATTAGAACATCGTGTTTCCCCTCGATCAGGTCAATACGAGACAGCGAATTTTCTAATTACGAGTTCATATTCGTGATCAGCGACCCCAAAAACGGCCTAATACCAATTTTCAAGCAGAATCAACAATTTGTTAATAACTTAGGAGGTTTTGACCACGTTTTGGCGATTTGGAACGACTGTGCGTCGGGACGCCTTTGATCTTGCTTAAAATGTTAAACAAAAGATTCGCGCGTTACATGAATAAACTGTAATCGAAGCTGTAATTTCCATAATCAGTCGGCTTTGTCGACGCGCGCGGACGTCTGCGATTAAATGTAAATTCTATTCAGAAAAAAACACGCGGAATGCATTACACCTTTAGTCAATCTTACTTAACTTAACGTCCACAATTAGCTTTTATCAGCCATCTGTTCCGCGCCGTGCAACTTGTTAATCTTCAATGGTTTTTATAGTCGTAAGCGAAGCGAGTGGACAATGTTGCTTGTAAAGCAATCTTACAATTAGTGGGTAGCAGAACTAAACAAAATCTCGTTAGTACGATTATTATACAGCTGGCTATGGGATACCGCAGACCGTAGTGAATAGAAAAATTTACCGAATTGTGACAATTCAGTCGAACGGACATAAAGCTCATCACTATAGGCATTCCTCGAACAGAACGGTGCTCGAACTGCACCAAGTCTCGAATGACACGGTGCAAAATCGTGACTGCAATTCAATCTCGAATTACACGGTCTATAAATTGTTAATGTTTCCAATTTTCTGGTGGCCTTACAAACGATAAAACACAAAACTAACGAATCTCTTTATTCAAACACCAGGTCTAAGAAAAATACGAATAAATTCACTCTTAGGGGACGCATGCCAATCGCGTTCATTCCGTCGCTTTACCATTAAAAAAAGCATAATGTTGGTAAACATTTTATCGACGCTTTCACGGATTGCTTACGTTTCTCTAAAACAAATGGGCGCGTTCGACAATAAACGTACTTGATACGCGTTTCTCCAATTAACAGATTGATTAGTGAGGCCATCGTTAATTGCACGGATTTTTGTCGGTGATTCTCGGTTTCGAAAATTGTCCGAGGAAAGTCGGAACGGTTGTAAAGCCCGCCAGAAGGAAGGGTTCGGTTACTCGTGGATCGCGATACAGACGTCACTTGTCCTCGCCAAAGGCCGTAAAAGCGCCGAAAAACATGGCGGCGGCAATAAATCATCGGGAGGACCGATTTCGCGCAACCTGCAATTTCAGCGCGCTCTTAAGCGTCCATTACACCGCGTCCCGGGACTGTCGATTTCAATATCTTTTCACGGCCGCGCGGTATGGTATTAAACACGGATAATGGATGCACTTCGCGACTAAGTGTTTATGACTTTTATTAACGGCCGCGAGGGCCCGAGCGCACCCCGTGAAAATTCGACCTGCACCGTGTCTCCCTTCGGTGGTTTCGCCAAAACGACGAGATCTCTCGATTGCAAATATTCCACGTAAAATATTCTCGACATTACAAATGTTCATATTAAAAATCCGGTAAAAAATAAATGCTAAAAATGCGGTACCGACGAAAAATGTGAAGAAACGAGGGAGCTTCCCGTTACTTCCCGTCCTGGCACTTCAGCTGAGTTCTCGACTCCTGGACATTCAAGCGACCTTATGTGATATTGGCGTGAAACTTGAACCAGATAATGTTGAATTGCTAACCTACGGATAGGCTAAAGAAGAGTTGTATCACAATTGTTGTTGTTGTTGTTATTATTATTATTATTATTACACTTTTTATTTTAACTACTTATTAATTCTAAAGCTTCTGCTTCTAATAGCCTGATTTTGTTCGAATGCTAGATATATGTGTATGGATCAGATGTTAAAAGCAGTCGATTTAATATGTCTTCGTTTGCGTTATTGTTTCTACATCTTACGCGTTTAAAATTGGCAAAAACGCATTTTTTATAATTTTCGCCCCATTTACTAGTAATTTATGAATCAACCCTAGCATGTAATACCATCCATAATTTTGTACATAATATATTGCCGTATCTTGTGCATATTTTTGAAATTTTACGATGTCCACTGTCTACGGCGATGAAATAATCTATAATAAAAAATGGATGTACATAACATCGACCTCAAGGGAAGGGAAGGTGTAGGTGTGTGTCGATTTTTTAAGGAAATGTTACACTATTTTCCAACCTGAACCACTATGCGCCGTGACGTTTCGGAAAGGATTGCTCGTCGGAAAAATCACCGGCATCGATTGCCGATGGACCGAGAGAAGACGAGGAGGACGAAGCCTCCTAGTTTCCTTCTTCCTCCGCTTTTCTTTCGTGCAGATTTCGTGAACGCTGTCGCGTTCCTGCACCCGTGTAAGTGCTCCTTCGGTATAATTAAGCACCGACGTGCGCGAGAGACATCGAAACTGGGTCTTGTCAAGGAAGTGGTTTATGTGTTGCACGTGCACCGCCGCGCGTCCATTAATATACGCGCCTTATGAATACGATACCTCGACACGCTAGAATTTCGACTCGTCAAAGGAAACCCGTGGTGGCTGCCAGAGAGAATTCCATGGGAAACTGGGCCCTGGCTACCGGAGCCGAGGATGTGGATATTTAAAGTGCTTCCCGGCCGATAATTAAACCCTTTGACGCTTTAATGGCACCGGAACGCGACGTATCGACGCGAGAACAGAAATATTAACTGCTCTAATAAGTCTCCGTCGTTCTTTTGCTAAATAAAAATTCCCCGTTTGGATAGAATAATGGGGAATAATTTATTCAAGCTATTTTCTATCGGTGGCTATTACCCTTTCAAATAATTTTTGGATCCGCTTTTTAAAAAACAAAAGAAATATCCCGCCCCCTCGTTGAAGAGAGATCATAATGATGTTTTTGAAATAAAATAGTGATTATACTTTAACGAGACAGTATCTTCTAGTGGACGAAAGAAATTCGCTTATACCGACTTTCATAAAGTAACCAATGAATATGGCGATTGTCATAATTACGCACAATCTAATCAATCGCGTCAGCACTGTCTGGAGTGAATCACAATGACAACGGTATAAGCGGTATTAGTACATTACTGAAGCCAACAGCGACAAGCAGAGGAGTCGAACTAAAATGAGGATAATTATAACTTGAAAAAACGACTTGGATATAATTATAAGGATGAAATGTCACGCGTCGCAGTGTAAAATATGACGTTCATAAGGAGTGGCCGCTGTTATTAAGCCATACCGGCAATTAAGAGACCGAGGAGAATCCCCTTTGCTCCCTTCTGAAGGGGAGGGGGGTAGGGGTCAGTAGCGGTACCTTGTCAATGTTACGGAGGAGCGTGATGAACAGTAAACAAGCGAACAAAACTTCGACGCCAACTTTTATATTCCTCAAAATGGAATAGCTTGCATGTTGGAAATACATGTGAAGACTGGTTACCTATATCTATATGTCGTTTAAGTTATGACAAGTTCGTCTTGTATGTAGGTTTCTACAAGTTAATTTATTATTAAGGAAAGCCGAACAGGCTAAGGGCTCAGGACGTGTAACAGTACGTGTGAAAGTGTGCAAAGTATTCAGTGAATAAAAGAACGAGATTTTTGCTGTTTACCCCCACTTAGAAACACTGTTAGAGTAACCAATCTCATACTTTAAACTGACCTAGCTGAAAGTTCATATTTTAGGTTTTGGCGCAGACATGTTTATGTCCCGCGTCAATCTGCTTGTTCCGCATCGAGTCCAGCATACTGGCGGTTGTTTCGATCGTGTGCCGATCGCTGGATCCTCTGCGTTCGCAAGGCGCCAATGGGGATCTATAAAAGGCACGGAATCGAACGGAGAATCGACCGATGACTCCGCGACTTTTAATTTATTGCGGGATGCAAATAAGGGGAACCGTCGCGTCGCGTCGCGTCGCGGCTGTCAGCGTATCTTTTCTGCTTCTGAAAGGGGCCGTGGAAAAATGGCCAGAAAACGGCACGGAGATGGACCGGGACCGTTTGTGCGCGTCCTAGTCCTATTCCGGTTTAACGAGACCGTGTACCGGTTCCGATCGCGTATTCAAATAAATTTCGCGCTTCGGCCTTGCTTGAACTTCACTGTAACCCCGCCGGCTGATATAGGTTAAACGATTTAAATCAGCCGATTTTTATCGTTCCATGCAAATGCCAGGATAGCCCGCGTCAGATAAATTTGTACAGTCCCCGGCTGTAAATTGCTCGTTATTAGGGGAACGATACTGTTCGCTGGATCGGTTAACGCACGCTCTCGTGGCCGTTTAATTTTCTCGGAGACCGATATCGTTGCCATTGTGCACACGATCCGTGTCAGCGATTAGCGGACCACGGATTTTATGCGTTTATGGTGCACGTGAGCGTGAGCGCATTAAACCGCCGATAGAATCGAAAACGTAACGAAGCTTTAATTAGTCATCCGTCGTACGAACGATCAGATAACCGCCGGAACAGCAGGTTCACGATTACCGGCGATCATCGAAACAAAAACTTGACGGATTTCGCTTGGAATCTGTTCATCGATCATTCCTCGATCGCACGGTGCGCGGAACTCGGCGGCCGATTTAATCGCGATCGGAATTTTGCATACAATAAATATTATACATATTGAGTGTCGTTTCTGGGAATAACTGGAGCCGGAAGTTCTCATGCCGATTGATTTATACGCATGTATATTGTGTGCATGCTTCTGAGTGCCGAGCGCGCGGCAGGAAGTGAACAACAGTTATTTCGAATACGATAGAATGAGGAAGTTAATCGCTATAAAGCTCCATTGGTGTTAACCCGTTAACGCCCAAGAATTTTTCTTTTTAATTTCATCAAACGATGGACAAAACATCCAGTCAATCTTTGATGGCGCTAGAAGCAAACAAGTATAATCTTGTTATCCTGTACTCAAGCGAGTATAATGGCTGCTAATGGGTTAATTTGTGAAGCTATATTATTACATTACGATGAAATTCGTACATTTGCAAAAACGGCAACACCGTTCAACGGAGTTCACACCAACAAATTGATTTTGACGTAACATTGTGTAGGGTTATGAATGTGACACTGTATTAGAATGATTGTTATATGTATTCGAAGCGAGGCTCGCCCGCATGCAGAATCAAGCGGAATCAGCAATTATACGCAGCAAACAGCGAAACGCGCTGGCCGCACGCGCGCAAACTGTTTTGCAGCTACACCGTGTTGAGAAGAAGCAGCGGGCAGCTTAAACTGGCACATCTTTCTGTCTTCGTATTGTTCCTGAAATCAAATTTACCGCTTCGCGATAGCCGCTTTCCAATGAGCTGGTGCCCAACTATGCGAGCAGCATCAAATTAACGACACGATTTCTAAACATTTTTTCTACGGACACGGACGCCGTGTATCAGCGGCGCGGCGCGGCAGCGCTATAATAAGCGCGCACGCGACCGATATACTTCTCATTCCCGGCACTGGCCGCTCTTCATTCACCGGATAATGAAAATAATTATTTTCGACGTAAAGCCGCGGCCGTTCCGAAAACCAACTGTTCTTCCGGCGCGCTGAACCCAACATGGCGGCCGTTTTTCTAGCTAACGCGATTAGCGTGAAAATTACATTTATTAGACACGTGAAAATTACATTTATTAGACACTTCGATCGTAATTATCCGGTGGATCTTTCAGCGGAATAAAAGTTGCCCTAGTCGCGTCGTGAGAGACATAAGTTACGAGTTTATACTTCATCTGTGCAAGGGTTAATAAGTTGGAACTAGTACGAGGCAAGTCGAGTTCGGTGAATCTACGTGTGTATTGATTTTAGGATTGCTCAAGAAAATTCTGATTTTTACCAAAAGATCCACAGAAATAAACAATGTTTTCTAAGCCTAACAGGCTTGATCCAATATGAATATGCGATTATACCTTATTACCTTATTCCGCAATAAGGAAATTTCTGATGTCATCTACAGCGACGCCTTGACATTAAGCTTCATTTGTGTCAGATTTCAATTAAACTGCGGAAAAGCTGCATATTCGGCCTTCGGAAATTAATTAGAAAATACAGGATTCAAGAATGTAGGTGACAACGATTAAGCGCCGCCATCGCGATGCCGACTGGCGCGGCCGGTTATCGATTCTCGAACTTCCTGTTCCTCGCGTCGCGTATTTTCTATTTTCCGGGAGCCGGCAATTTTCCTTTTACCAAAATAAAACTGTGTTGCGTCGGTGTGAAACAAGACGAACAAAAAGTATCGACCGAGTCTATTGCACCAGATTCCTGAAGATGCTACAGTTACGCAGACGATGATCGTATTCGTTCTAATTTTATGTTAATGTTTCCACGCCGCAATTATCTTGATCGGAATTTAAACGATCGCGGGACTACAAAGTTACTTTTCAAAATAATATTCTCACAATTAGAACGCCGTGTGCGTTTAATCGAATGAACTGGATCTCTGATGAAGATGCGAGCACGGATATCCGATTAGGTTCGTTTCCACCTCTTTCCTTGGACAATTAAGAAATCATGAACGATCCGCGGGATAAGATAAACCGTTTCGCTATTAAACCCGCTATCGGCTCGATCTTTATCGTATTTTTGTTGTAACGACAAACTAACCGGCAGCTATAGTCAATGGATTGGACCGTGTTAATGGCTTTGCAAACGCTGCGCTAATGTTACGCGGTTATTGTGTTGTAATCTTTATCAGCGGCAGTCCTTGTTGATCATTAATCCGATACATTTCGAAAGTTTATTGCGACTGTTTACTGCGACTGTTGCTACGCATACTGGTTTCATTACGGTGGCACACTTCTCGCACAAAGTATAATAAAACTCTGAGTAAAAAAATTTACTGACCAATACTTTAGAGGTCAATGTACAGGAGAAACTTTCCTCTGCAAAATTACCTCAAAGCGAACGCGACAAAAATTGTTTAAACTTATACTCGAGAATCCAATTTTTCAGATGGGAACTGGTATTGATGTTCTAATATTTTTAATTTACGATTATTGAGATTGCGAAGATCTACGTGGAATTACACAACAAACTTATTTCCTTAGGATAGACACATTCTTCTTATTTTTATAAAGTAATGTAAAATACTCACTTTTAATGCTCCGTAAACCTAGTGTTAAAAGAGGCTTTATTTACCATTATAAAATATTTTTTACTATCCTTTAAACCCTGTAAAAACAGACATTCCTTCCTAAGTTGACCAGATCATCTTCTTGAATTCAAATAGATCATAATACGCATTTGTGTTGTAATGTGTATGTTACAAGAAATACTTGATAACCACGAGACGTAGGAGCGAGCTGTTCGGACAAACCGTGCGAAAGCTCGTTTCCCCTAATTATTGGCTGGAAAGGCGAGCAAGCGGTGACACGTGTCACTAATCAGGGCTCGCTAACGATCTATCCGCGGCCTCTTATCTACGTACAAGCTGTTTTATCGCGGTCTGTCGAAAACGCCGTTCCGTGCCGTATTTTATCGCTCGCCGACAATGTCCCCCCTCGCTTCTAATGGTTCTTTGTTGTTCGCACGATTTTTCCGCCTCGACTCCGCGCCGTTAGTTCCCGCGATAATTCATTTACCGCGCGCGCGACCTCCTGCGACCACCGGCTTCCAGTTTTCGACGGGATTTTTGCGAAACGATCCTCCGGATCCAGTTCCCGGTCGCGATTTTTCCCCAGCTAATTACAAGATAACCGAAAGCACCGGGTCGGCTTAATAATATGTTTATTAAACTTGTCCGGCGACTGATTTATGCACTGGCCTGCGAGGGAGACCTCGAACACGCTACACTCCGCGACAAAAAGATAGCACATTATCTAATTCTGTTAATTCTCGCAAATATAATCGAATAACAAGAGTTCCTGTACTATTTATCACTGTTCAGTTAGCCATAAGTTGTATCTGTTCAGGGTAAACACTCGTTTTCTGTTTATAGGTTCAACTTTAATCCGAAAACGTAAATAGTAGTGCTGACTACTAAGTCAAAATGATAAATGATAAATAAAAATCAAAATTTTGTATTTTCCGTCAGCGTCAAAGCGCCAATCTGTTTCCATCGGCGAGTAGGTAAGAGTGTGCTATAGTGTGCTATCTTTTTGTCGCGGAGTGTAGTTTCTACTAGACAACTGAATTGTACGAGTGCTTTTCTCGATCGATCGGCCAGATGTCTTCGCGAAATTGATCCCAGGAACCGAACAGCTGTTATTATACTGGAGCATCACGCGAGCCTGCATGGGCCTTTAATTGCTTGTCTAATAGTTGCAATTAATTCGAAATGTTGCACCTGTCATGCACCTGTGTCTCTCGATGTTCACGCGGATTAATAAATAAACGAGTGTTATTCGATCTTGCAGGGTAATCGCTGCTACGCTTGCGTTCGCGGATGAGAAAATAGTTTCAGAAATGTTCGAAATCGTCTTTTTCTCCGTTTCTAGGTACTGTTGTCACTTCGACTGCAGCAACGGATGTGCAAAATCGCTGTCTATTATACCGTGTCCCTAAAAACTCAGTTGACAAATCGATTAAAATTTCCCGCAGCTCGAATAAAAGTGAGATCACGGATCAACTATGTGGATAGCCCGTGAACCTGTTTCCCTCCGCGCAATAAATAATAAACTGACACGGTGGCATTAGCTTCGGCGTTCCCGAGGCAGTGCAGAGAACAGCAACCGAGCGGAAATTGTTCAAACGACCGGAAAACCGCGGTGCCGAGTCGATGCGTACGCATGTTCGTTTAACGACAGTTTTAATGAACAATCGTTCGAACGAACGACCGCGGGGATTCAGTCGGCTTCCTTCGACGAACCGCTGAAAACGCGATCGTTTAGGAAACACAGCTTGAAAACACAGTTATATCTCGTTTCCGGGCGAGACGATACGGACGAACGATCCTCCCCGTTACAAACTAGAAATCACGGTTTCGCCGCGTTTCACCGCGTCGATTAATAACAAATGCGATGTAATGAGTTGATTAATCGGCCCATCGACCGGCGGGCATGATTAATTAACCCCGCGGAAGACGACACGGACCCGTGGAACGATGAAAACCGTGATCGATTGTTTGGAATATCGACCGGCTGGTCGCTTTGATCTCTCCGGCAAGCACAGCCTTCGAGGATGCACGATGGATCATTGACAAATTACTTAAGTTTATTAACTGGTAAAAGGGACGCGAGCGGGGACGTTGATTTTTCGCGAGGACTTTGATAAATGCTCCAAAATTTCTTCTACCACTGCGCGTGAGAAGCGACGTTACAACATTACGTTGCAAACGGGAATTTGTTCGATGGATCAAATGTTGATGTAACTAAAGTTGTCTGGAGTCTCTTCGTGTAGCAGTTTGTTTTCGAGGAAATTGATTTATGCGATCCATTCGCGTTTCCTGGCACCGGCAAGTAGAATAGGTAGGCGATGGGCAGACACGCCTAGCCATAGTCAACGAAAAATCGACCTGGAAATATGCTACGCATCTGTTAGACGATTGCAAGTGTTCCTGGTCGATCTTCGAATAGCTCGAGACCTTTTTCGTAGAAAAACCACGCAGTTTTTACGAAAATTGTAAAATATTAAACGGCGATTCTAGAAAATGATACTATTATAACATATTGATCGAACTATTAACCATTCGCTCGAGTGCAAAGGGTTAAATATTATTTCTACGAACTTCTGCCATCGCCTAACGTACCTACAAGTCCAGATTTTTTCTTTGAGTGCTCCGTTAATTCCGTTAATTTATGCCATTTGTCTCGTAGAGACTATTTTATGAAAGTGTTTTCTAAAAAAGCGAATTTAAGATAGTAGGTTAGAGGAATCTGATCTGATTGAGAAACGGGAATCTGTAGTTAATAACTCAGCAGACTCGAGAAGCCCTTTAAGCAGCTCCGGACACTGGTGCACGGGAGCACTTTGGCTCGGTTTAACTGCAACCTACTTCGAAATCACGCGAGCCCGAGAACGACCATAAACGATGCGGGGAAGGACGTCGGGTTACCGCAGAATTTCTCGGGATTCCCGATTCTCGATTACAGCCGATGGAGTCTCGGATTTCCTGGTCCTCGCCGAATGTCAGCCGATCGAGTATGCCCCCGGGCCCCGGGAATTCTATCCCGGAAATTTTTTCCTATTTTTTTCCAGGCTGCAAAATTTTTGGAAGGACTTCGGCAGTTTCTCCATCTCGAATAGTACTTGGAAGAGGCGATCGACTTCTTCTGAATAGTCGTTTGCTTTCGAAGAAATTGTTTGAATAACAATCAGCACGCCTCTTTACCACTTTCCTATGTGGACGGCTCGAAATCTGTGTAAATATTTGCCCTTGTACGTGCATTAGGTGTATGCGAATGTTTTAATCCTTTTTCTTAAATTTTCTTTTATTCCTGCGCGACACACCAGCCACGTAACCCATTAATTTTATTTTCGTTTCTACAAGTGCAACAGTATTTCGTATATTCTGATAATTTCAACCAACAAATTTTGCAATACGTATAAATAGCAGGGTTAATTTTCCCAAAATTTGGTTCGGTTAATAGCGTGTAGTAAAAACTAATTTCCAAAGGTAAAAAAATTGGGTGAGTCATATGCGACTGACAGGGCACTGAAAGTGTTAATAAAACAGTTGAACAGCAAAGATTGCCATCTGTCTAATGAAATTGATATGTGCGAGTGCAATAGATGTTCGTTGGAAGAGGATGAAATGCAATTATCCGTTTACACACTTATTTACGTTATTCGCGGTTCAATCTCCTGGCTGAAGAAGCAAATCCGCGAAGCTGCAACGTTTCCGCCTCGTTAAAATTATTAATAGATGGAGAACGTTTTCGTCGAACCCGTCTGTATTGCACAATTGACTCGTAACATTTTCCAGGTATAGATCCATCGATCATTCGCTGCGTATCTGTGGCGCGTAGAAAGACCTCGGGGCTTTTACAGTAAAATCATCGGTGCACTCTTTCGAATCGTTAGATCGTAAAAACGTGTCGACAGGTTTCGGTATCGTTCGATCGCCGGAAGATTTCCCGGCTCGACCCGGCGCGGCGCAATCATCGATTTTAATCTGGCGAACGTTAGCGCAGCGCAGAAATAGCGCTCGTGTCATCGAGCAACGGTGCATCTCCACCGCGGGGATAGAGGTTCGTGCTGCCATAACGAGGGCAAATTGCTGCTTATCGGGTATCAAATGATAATTCCGAGAGCCGCCGTGCCAAATTTCCCTACCGATCGACCGTATCCACCGATGATCTTCAATGATATACGACGCCGTTCGAAGGCGACGATGTCTCGGAAATTGGAAACTCGCCGACCTTCCTGGAACATGTTTTCCTCCGGCTGGATCTTCGATACTTTGGATTTTTGTGGTTTCGTTTCGTGACTCCTCGTCTATGTAGATCCATCAAGTGTTTCAGCATCTTACACCACATTTCCTGGAAATCCGTTAACCCCTATCAAGGAACATTAATCCATTCGTGATAAAATTACACAAAATTTCCCGGTACAGTAACGAACGTACGGGGTGGGCCAAAATTCATGGTGCAGGCTAAGGTCAGGGAGATAGTGCAGCTAAAAATAAGACCAAAATCAAGAATAACAAAACTGCGTTGGAAGCTCCATTTATGAAAATTCGTCAGGTACTCAGAAATTAATATTGACAAGTCTAGATCACACAAAACGATTCCTATTTAGTAACACGCGTGGTCACTGAGTTTTGAAACTAAATTTTCTCGAAAACGAGTTGCCAAATGAAACAATTTTATTCTGCATTTTCGATTAATTTTGCTCATGTAGAATCACAGGTCTCCACAATTGTACCATCGATACTGGGACACCTTGTATATTACAGAGTTCATGGAAATACGGTCAGATGAAATTGCTGAATTGGATGAAATTGTTGATAAGTGAAATAGCTTCGAGTAGAAAGGGTTGGAGCGTGAATAGGATCTTATTCCTGAAGATCACAGTCGAGGAGTCCCGGCCATAATTGTAATCGAAAATTCGCACTCTCGAGCGACCGCAATTGATGACCGAAAAATTCAGTGAACCGAAAACGATCCACTGCGCTCTCCCGCCCTCCCCGCTCCCGTCTTCGCAAGGTAATTGCACGATCTTCGGTTACAGGTGATTCGCCGAGTGTCGGATCGAATTTTACGGTTCAATCGATCCGACGCGAAGCAACGCGACGCGACGCACAGAGGTCCGGATCAGAACATTTAGTGACATTCGAATATAATTTCTGAACCGTAAGAGATATCGACACGAAATTTCGGCTCGATAATATATTAGCATTATGTTACAAATGGGTGAAAAGAAAACCAAAAAATTATTTTAGTAAAATTTACTTTGTATTTCTTATTACATACTTTATGTTACGTAATTATTGATTATAATTATTTATTATAACCACTGTGCGCTGTCAGAGGGTTAAGGGTCGAACGACTTCAGGCCACAAGGAATTCTGATTTAGGGCCTCTGTCAGCTGATACTGTACCAGGCCCTCGAGCAAACTCGTCATTAGAATCATTCGCAGACAACACGCGAGGCTCATCCTAGAGAATTTTCACCGCGCCAGACTGGAAACGCCGATGATGCAACGCGCGCCGGGCGTATCTCAATGATGAATGGTTGTGTCCTCGCATCACATCAGCTTTCACGGATCGACGCGCGCAAAAATCGAATCGACGGCTTAGTCGTAATTGCAGCGAAGACGCTTGCGCATTTTATCCGCGATTAGGTTCGGCTGTAGGTGCAGTCGCGGTAACTTTCTTTGACGGTCTTACGAAATCGGTAATTGAGATGTTGTCAGCGGGAACTCGTCTCCGCCAGAAAACAATTTCAGGAATTTCGATGGAATTTTCGAAAACGGGGGCCCATATTTCGGACAAATCTCTGGAATTTCCAATACATCTTCAAAAACCTGTTCGACTTCATTCTGATTCATTTTTTACCTCGGTGCCCGTTATACCTGCGCGATGCTCTTCTAATGTAAACTTTTGTAATATTTTTATTTGCTATTTCGTTGCAAACATGCTACAATTTATAGGGAACTTTTGTAATCTTCTCCAACAATTCTAGGAACCACCGCAGAATATGGTTTCAAGCTAATTATAATTGTTTTTTTTTTAAATTAAATACATGTTTCGAGTTACTATCGGTTAAGTCTCCCCCTTTTAATTTATTCAAAAGCAATCTTAACACTAGGTTTACGAGACCCGTCAAAATGACGGGTAATATTTTTAATTTACGATTATTGAGATTGCGAAGATCCATGTACGTGGATTTACTCAACCAGCTTAGTCCTTCAGGTATATATTATTTTTAAAAATGGCTCAAAACTTGGATAGACACGTTCTTCTTATTTTTATAAAGTAAAGTAAACTACTTACTTTTAATGCTCCGTATACCTAGTGTTAAGATCACTGCCTTTTGTTTCCAACTGAAAAGTGAGTCGACAGCAGAAACTATCATATGATGTCAAGCTTATCATAATTCCTTTTCAAAAATCATTATGAAAAATGTTAAATGCTTGTTTCAAGTCAGCATATTCCGTAAAAAAAACCCGATCCGATCAGATACCGCTTTATATACGCGTGCCGATACAACGTTTTCCTCGGAACGGCCAGGTGTCGGGTAAATTATGAACGGCAGAGTATACTAAAATTTTGCACTATCGATAAAAGCATGACATACACTTGGAAAATTGTTGCATGTATTTTCGATTAGACATTCCTCGAACGTGTACACGATGGTGCTTAACGAAAACCGGCGAGTATCGGCACGAGCGCGATCGGCGAGCTTTATCAAAAACCAGTAACCGTTCAACCTCATGACCTTTTCGGTAATTTAGCGACTGAACGAGTAATGCAATTTACGCGACAGCCTGCTAAATACGCGAGTGCCGCCTATTATGTATGGCCGGTGCTCGTTCGAAGTCGACATTTCGTATGATTATTGCGACAGTCGCTGTTCTTGGAACCGGCGACGCGTTGTCGTGACAAGAATATCGTTCCGCATGGAACTCCGTGAAAATCGTAAACGGCACCGAATTTGATTTACCGATCGATTAATCGCTGGCGCGCGCTTCCCTCGGATAATTATTATCGAACAAATGGAGGTCAATGTGTCTGAAATTTTTCTACAGAGCCGTTTAACCGGTTAACTGTTTCGACCTCTTTGACAAATGTGTACCCAAATTGAATCGTAAAAATGAACCGTACAGCTGTTTCGACGAGTATACTCGTCACGACGCAAAATATTGCCATTTCTTTGTGACCAGTGTATTCATCGAAAACAGCAAAAAAATCACTTCCAATCGGAAGAATAAACAACTCTATTGACATCTTCGAAAAGGCGTAAGCGGATTCGCGCGCTCTTTTAATAAAAATTAATAACGCCGATTACGTACGGGGACACGACCTTACATACTATAATCAAACTTACGAGCATCGTGCGAAAAACGGAGGCGGGAGTTTCGAATGCTCTCGACAACAGTTCTACCCACTTAGGTTTCGTAACAGAGCCTGTTCGTCGAACCAACGTCCTTGCACGTCACACGTATTTCATAGTACTTGATCGACCTCGTTTACTTACAAATGTATCTATGTATATTTTCTACGGCATTTCTATCTATTGTTGTTACGCGTTTATCCTATTCTCATTTTATTGTGCTACTGTTTCACCGGTTAACTTTCCGTTTCAACGATGTAACGTTGCTTTACGTGCAACAGGACGATATCTTTATTATTCTACCACTGCCATTCCTTTGTCTAGCATTGTCCATAAGCCGTTCATGTTAACATTTTGACTGCGTTGCCAGATATAATATGGCTGACGTACAACGTGCAAGGATTGTTTTCATCTGCATATCATCCAAAGTGATTGGAAGACTGCGGACTATACTATGCTATACTAGGCTATACTGTACTGTACTATACTATACTTATACCATACTAGACTATACTATACTGTACTACACTACACTATACTATACTATACTATGCTATACTATGCTCTACTATGTACTATATTATACTAAAAAAACAGCAGTGTACTGTACTATAATCTAACTTCAGTAAATTACAAATAATACTTTCACTATTTCACTATTCTAAATTATATTTACCTATTTTTGTCATAAATGCATAAAATCCGCAGTCTAGCGATTGTTGAACTAAGTAGGATCAGTTCCTCCTACTTTTGATGAATTGACTAAATGATGGACGGCAGTGACAAGCCAAAATCTGGCCGAAGAAAAGAACGGTGTTTTGAATATTCGTTTCCATAGAAAGCTAAGCAATAAGAGTGCTTTAGAATTGAATTTTCTATCGCAATCGGTCGTGGAACTTTTCGAGAATATCGTGGTGTTAACAGAACCGGCGGAGCAATTGAACATGGTGCGGGCAGTTCTATGTTCAATATCTCATGCACAATTAACTCCGTATAACGCGAGCTCTCGACCCTCGGTCGAAAACTTTCATTGAGAATTAACGAAACTCGACGACTTCATTCGTTTCTTACCGCGTCCGGCGAAGTGGGCATAAATCACGCTAGTCCGTGGCGGTATAGCAATTCGCAGCGTTGCGCGCGCGAACTCGTTCGGTCTGTCGCTGTAATATCGAAATTATTAATCGGCGTAATACTTTTATCGTGCGAGAGGGGCGACCGAGAGATACGGTTTCTGAATTATGGGACACGCACCGCGTTTCCTTTATTTCACCGTTGCCATAACGTTCTACGCAGTCAAGTAGAACCCTCGAGAACCACGTTCCTCCGGTGTTCTCCCGAGGTATGGCCGCCGTTTGCCTATTTGCATTTCCAATAATCCTCGACAGTTTTCTTTGTTTCCGTACCGGTATCGATCAAACGTCTCGAACATCGATTACAGTTCGGCCGAGCGGTGCAGAGACCCCCGGAGACCCCCGGAGACAATTACACGTACAGTCAAAGGTATCCGGCCTCTCGCGGCGGACAATCTAAGCGCGTAATCTGATCTACTTCCATCGGGACACACGTGGAACCGGGTGATCCATGTGTGGGATTTCGCAGCTGCTTTGAAATTTATCGGAGACCCGGTATGTTAACGGCTGTTCCCGGGCGCACACAATCAAGACAAATTGTCGGGGGTGTGGGAGGAGGGAGGGGGGGACTTATAACGTAGCGATACGCTCATAAACCCGACAGTGACACGACACTGTGCCAACGATCAAATTCTAGCAGACCATGGGAACACCGTTTTCGCTGTCACTTCACTTTCTGTTGTTCCCCCAGATCGTTCCTGATCTAACTCTTCCGGACTCTCGATACGTTGATCGCCGCTATCATACTTTATTCCTCAGATATCATGGTCTCCTTTGCCATGGTTTCTTCCAGCTGGCGCAGACTCTTTTGACGTAGCAGTCCATGAGGAGGCGTAAATTCCTGAATCGATGTTTCTCGACGACGCTACTCGG
>CM052146.1:20442601-20503987 GCA_028454255.1 Halictus ligatus
CGCGACGCGACGCGACGCGACGGAGCGACCGCAAACGTTGCGGATTGTCGATCGGCTCGCGACTGAAAAACGCGAAACTGTGGGCAACGCATGATTAACTTTTCGCGCGGCTTCTACGGCTATTCTCGATCTCGACGTAAATGCAATTACCCACCTACTTATTCTAGGTGGCAACAGGCGTCGGGGAGCGCATAAATATCCGGCCGGCGCGAAAAATCCGTCGCGGCGAGATGCATGTCGGGGGCACCGGGCTGCAACGCGTGCAACGCGTGCACCGCATGCAACGCGTTACTACGGAATGGGCTCGAGTGTTGCGCGAACCAATCGCCGAGCCGGGAAAGAGACTTGGCGTACTTTATGCGCGGCCCGCGATCAGGCAAGGACACGCCGAAAGGGTACGGTATATATGTGTATCGGTGACTGCCCGTTATTAACGATATTCCGCGGCACAGGAGTCGATAAAATATTATGCTAATCGCTCTGGCAACACGCGGAACCTATTTTCGCGGAGCCCAGAGCCGGCCGCAGAAACTGGACGCCGCTCGGTGTACCTTGTCGAACAGGATCGATTAATAATACTAAGAAATGGCAATTAACGCGCACGATACCGTCAGCCGATTCGCCAAACGCCAATTTATACCTCTTCACTTTGGATCTAGACGCTGGATCGATAAACTATTTCAACGCTATTCCCATTCTCGAGAAAATCTCTGCATTTGAACCGAGATCATTTTGTTAAACAAAACTAGCACTGCATATTTAAATTTATCTTAGAACCCTTTACTTTTGTCATCCATCCTTCATCCTTTTTTCTGCCGGAGAAGTTACAAATTTGAAAAATCTGTAAAAACGTTAAAAAGCTTCTGTCACGAGTCAAGTCCACCACAGATTTGAAGAGCAAAGTTTCCTTTGTACACAGACCCAGAAAATTCACCCTTTTGCAACTCAAATTTTAAATCAAATATATATGTGATAATACTTAAATATGAAATAACATAAGCGAGAAAAATTATTTAACATAACTCGTATTTATCACACGTAAATGTATCTATAATGGTTCTTCCGCTGCTGCGCGGGCTAATTTTATGTACACATTCATAGTGAACGCCACAGAATGATTGATAACATTCGCCAAGTATTCCTGATTTTAAGTATCAACCAAAATATTCCTCTGACGGAATTGACACATGAAATTATCACGAGAAGGAGAATCATCGGGTACAGATGAATCTACGTATATGCCAAATAAATATTGTACGTTCATTGTTGTACGCAATAAAACTTCGAATTCGGGACTAATAAATTCGATTTGATTTCCATAATTTAAGGAAACAAAGTAGGAAAACTGAATTTGCAACCGGGCGAAAATGGTTTACGAAAAGCTGAATAAGATCCGCAAAAGGGGTGAACTTGGAATGCTGGACCTGTAACTGTCCTATCTAATTCCGTGATTGCTGAGCAATAACATACGTCATCTACGAACTGTTTAACGATCGGTCATAGGTGGAGAGACAAAGAGTGTCGCCGACGAGCATGAGTTCAACGAGCATTGCTGGGAGCAGCAGAGCTTTTAATTTCGACGTTTCGATTAGACGTTTGACGTGTGGCGCGAAGTGCATAGTGCACCACCGTCTCGTGGCCATTTATAATGTTTGACAAGCGGCGGTAGATAAGCGAAGTGGCTTGTACGGGCCGCTGTTTACGCCCTGTAATTGCGAAAATTTTGTGCTGCTGTCGGTGCTCGTAATAAATCGAAACGAGCGTGTCGCAACGCCGGTGACACAGGGACAATGGAATTCGGTTGATTCCTTCGAAAGTAATTCCACGTTAATGCGATTCGATGTCGATCGTAATTAATCTGGCCGACGAAATTGTCGTCGGGTGTAATGATCGATCACGGTCGATACAGCCCAGGTTTTCTATATCGTTACGGCGTACGTGTGCGTATCGAACTGTGTCGGTGCTGTCGGTGATCTCAATGAGCGGGACTACCGTCGGCGGCTGGGTGACTTCAATGCGTTAGTATCTTTTATCCAAGTCCCATTTTCATTGTTTCTCTCTCTCTCTCGCACTCTCATTCTCTCTCTATCAGTTTCACATCCATTCGGAAAACCCAAACAGTCACGTACACCCTGCGCTTGGGGCCCCTAAACACTTTACTCTTGTCACCGAGCAACCCAAACACTCTTCTTTCACACTTCGGCCGAAACAGACTTCCTTCCACGCAGGACCCAAACACGTTGGCTCCACAGTCACTCTAAACAATCACTCTAATGCGGTGTCTCATTCGTAACCCTACAAATGTTTGCGCAGAAAACGGCCACGAACGTCCCCTTAAAAGAGCCCGCAATAAAGTCCGGCGACGATCTCGTTAGCAAAAGCGGAGGAAAATTGAAGATCGAGCAGATCGGAGACGGTTTTACGAGCCGGAATTAAGCGACAGTGTTGCGAAACGATCGCTCGGCACACGATGTTCGAGGCGACGGGACGCGTCGCGTCGCGATGGCCGCGCATCGGACGGGCCAGGCTCGCACAATTGAATTAATTATCGCGGCAGGACGAGAAATGATCGCGAGCCAGATTTCACCGTCATGTCCTATTAAGATACTAAATCACGCCGGGCACTCGGGGTACACGAAACTCGCATTAGCGTTCATAACCGGCCGTAAATCCGAGGATCCATCAAACCCTCGCGAAAGGCGCGCGTGACGCGTAACGATCGGCGAAATTGTAATGCGTATCACCGACTGGCCATGGGAAGTACTCGGAACTCGGGCGATCCAGCACGCATCAGCTTTGTACAGAACGATCAACAAATGGCGGCCGATATTTCTGAGCTTTTTAGCGCCAGATGTATTACATCATTATTATACGGATTTAAGTGAGCACAGCATTATTTTACAAGTGTGACACAGTGTACGTATTTACTCAGCTCCAGTCAAGAATTCGTCCTGATTTACAATATCTTAATTACGCTTGTAACCTTCCATTCTCAAACTTTAGTCCACCCTCGCGCTTGCTTTTCTATGTTATTGCTTCGGATCTTATATTTATCAGAACCCCCTCCTTTTCTTTTCTTTTGCAACTTTCCTAGCCAATCTACAATTTTAAAGGAGCAACTTACAAGATCTATGCAAAACAGATTTCACGATTAATAAACTGTATTTCCAATAATCCAGTGATCGCCACAGGTTGGAGCTGAAGGTGGCAACGAGTCAGCGCCAGGACAGAAAATGCTAATGACAGTGATATGTTGAAATGAAAACTTGAAGATAGGATGATCACGAAGACGTGTAGCATTGCTGCAACGGTTGCGAACGGTACACATCGGTGCCCGAGGAGAGATCGGGGCAGAAGGGTGTAACGATCTTGTCGTAGGCTTCCCACGACCGCGATTTCCAGCAAAGTCGAGGAAGCGGCGGCGGCGGCGGCTACCGGGCCGGCTAATAATGAATATTCAAGGTTCGATCTTGTTCAACCGGGGGAACCGATCCCGATATCTGCTTCGGAGATCGATTATGCGCGCGGTCACGCATTACGTCGCGTTCAATGCTCGTTACTGCGAAACAGGGAGTGCTATTAATCACCTGTTCCGCGGCCTGTGCAGCAACGGCTCGCCGCGAAAAATCTTCGGAGAGAATTGAAACGTACACCTCTGACACACTTTCTAGGCGTATTGTGCGGCCGTCGCGTCGATACCGCGCCTCGTGCTGCCCGAGGATGAACGACCGGAAGAGACGAAAAAATAGATAGAGATCGAGGGAGAGAGAGAGAGGGAGAGAGGGGAAGGGACCAGAGAAGGAGTGAAAAAATCACGAACGAGCCATTTCGCGAATTGATTGATCGTCGAACGGCGATCGCGTGCCGTCATTTTCACGGCAGGACCCGTCACTAAGTGCGAACAAACGGCCTGTTTTCGGCACTTCTCGTAGTTTAGTTATTACTATTTTACATTACTTTATATAAATAACATGAACGTATCGATCAAAGATTGTAGCCATTTTTTAAATAATATATACCCAAAGAAATCAATTTATTAAGTAATTGCTCACGGATGCATTTTTACAATCTCAATATTCGCAATTTAAAAATATTAGAAAGGTCCGGTAAATCTAGCGTTAAATGAATAATAATATCAATTTCCTGTTAATATTCAGTTCTGCCAAAGAAAATTTTCGTGCATCGTCGAATAAAAGTGTGGTAAGATGAGCCGACTTGTCTGCTTTGTGCGTTGTCGGGGTGACGGAAATGGGACGAAGAATGGCACGCGCCTCCTTCTGACAGCGGGATTTATTGGCAGGGTGCCGATCAGGGAGTCATAGTTTTCGACGCGGCCGCTGACGATGATCAAAAGGACCGTTCACCAAACGCGCGAGAGACTAGCCGGCTTTGCGGCTCGACAGTGTGTCATTGTAGGTGAAACGTCGACTTTTTTGTAGTCGGCGATCTTCGACATCGAGGCTCTTCTTCCTTTCGAGGATCAGCGAGGTCAATTTTTGGTTTTATTGAGCTGTCGATTTGATTCGTTCGACGTCCTGGAATGATTCGTTCGAAATAGGAATGACTTTAATATTCTTTGTTAGTACGCAACGGTTCGCGCTGAACCCTCTCGAAATGTTGATTTTTCCGTGTGCTTTTTTGAAACGTTTCAACCAGTTTTTGCTTTAGAGCAAACACGAGGTTAATCGGTATTGTCTCCGATAGCACGGACGTCAGATTCGAAACAAGCTCGAGAGCTGTTAATTTCATTTATAGACTTCATTTAAATAATGCCACTTTTATGCGATACGGTCAGCCAACCGTACGACCCAAGCGGATGGCCCAGATACCTGCGGCTGCTGCTCGCTGGCAATTAACAGCCTCGGTACTCCGTTATTAATTACTGACGGATATTCACAGTCGAGTGTTTTGCAGACGATACTTTGAGTGGTCTAGACGCGTTCTTCGGATGTTTGAAATCCGACCCATCGATAGGAGAACTCTGTAAAAGCTAGTTCTAAGTTTTGTAATTATGAAAGTAATTGCACTTTGGACAATTCGAACATTTCAGATTAAACCGTGGATCTTCGTGTGTCTATATCGTATTAAAAAGCTTGGACATTTCACAGATAAAATATCATTTTGTAACCGTTTTTCCGAACTATTCTATTCCGAATTCCTACGTAGCTGCTTCTTCTGCTTTTCATTGTTCGAAAATATGCGATTATCGCAGCCGAATCTCTCAACGGACGTACAGTTGATATTATAAAAATAATATCGCAGGTCATCTTGTTTAAACAAGACTCTCTACAAGAAAAATAAAATGTTCTTTCACAAGTAGATTTATGTTGTATCCTATTCTGATGATTAGACTGCGGATTTGACGCTGTCATGACAAAAATTGGTGGGTTTAACTTGAAACAGTAGAAACATTCTTAACGACTTAATAAACTCCTGTTGTTTGGTTTCTATATCTCGCAAATGAGTCAGAAACAATTTTTATTTTGCATAATAATGGTTTACCGACGATGACCATTGGAATATCCGGAATATGCGAGCGAGTTTATAAATATTCACAGACCTCGTTTGGCATCGTTTTGTAACATTCGGCGGATAAGAAGTGCCAACGAGCGACAGGAAAAATTGATGACGTATTAAATTTCGTACTACCTTATCACGAACGTGTCCAGGCACGACAGTGGTCTCTAGAAAGTACCGAAGAAATAATACAGTATATGTGGCTGAGTTTATAAATATTCACGGGACTGTAGCTCGTCGGCCTGTTACGTAAAGGCATTAACGTTAATTCGATAACGATCGCCAGGGACCGGAACGAGACCGGTTACACAGGACACCCGGTATAAGCGCAAGGTGGACGGCCTTCGGGATTGGGTGTATTTTACAGTTGCTGGCCGGTTGGTTCCTCTGTGTGCCAGCTAGCCTGCACACACGCGAAACCAGTCAAACTCTTTACCGAGACCCCAATGCTGACTGAGAAACAAGATCTCTTTTCTTTTCTGGTCGCGGTTTAATGACGGGATTTAGTTGATCCTCTTACGCAGGCCGTTAGCCTTTGACTAATTGGGGAGCTCTCCGGATTAAGGGCGTTCCTCCAGGTATTCCCTCTTCCTGATTATCGCGATCTCATGATCTGCCAACCTTATTATTAGACCGGGGATTTCATGCGTTCGCAACAAATTGATCATACGCCGCGGCGCACAGTGGTCCCAAGTCGCCAAAACGTGGTCAAAACCTCACGACTTATTCAAAAATTATTGGTTCTGCTTGAAAATTGGTATTAGGCCGTTTTTCGGACCACTGAAAGTTCACTTGACACTTTATTTAGCAATTGGAAGCACCGATCTACTAAGTGACTTGGGAAAAAGGTTTTGGAGAAAATTGCAATTCGCAAGAATTACATTAAAAAAGTAAAAATGACACATTTTAAAACTTTTTCCTCGAGCTTGTAATGAAAATTCTAAATTTTAAATTAGGTGTTTGTAGGAGCAGGGTTCGTTTTATTAAAGCAGAAATTGCAAACAATTGTGAGTCTTCGGCAAATTGAACGTGATCAAGTTGCGAGTACAATTCAGGATCTAATCAACAAGCCTCATTAAGAAGGCAGTCTTCACCTAGATTACAAGAATATCAATCCCTGAATTTTGTAGTTAATACTATCTGCGTAGATACCGTTTGTCAAATTGCGAGTGACTGAAGATTTCGATGCGAAACGATATCGAGTTTCGTTTGAGACTACGTGGAACATTCGCACGAATTTCAAGCATTTGTGAAAAGTTTAACGGAACAATTGGGGATCATTTGAAACGTCCGAGAAATATTTTTCCATATCATATTTCACCGACGATGGCATTCTCATGAATCGAATAAAACATTGCTCTTTCCCGTCGGCATTTGCGATCGCTACCAGCGAATATCTGCAAAAAGAATTTCAATTCTGGAAGCTAAACTATTCGAATACAATAATCTAATAAAGCTACGCGCTCCAGATTCTTCGGCAATCGAACAGGGAAACAGCAGCAGTCGGGTTTCAACATGATTTCAATTCAACTTTCCTTGTCGTTTCGATGATTTCGCGACGATGATAGTTCACGCGAATTCCAGGCATTCTCCGTGTTCGGAACGCGAGAAGAACGAACCAAGTAGAAGCATGCGCGCATGCGTTTGGACAGTCGTAAATTTGTGTATATTGGTCGTTCGATTAGCAAACCGAATATTGTTGTGTGTTTATAGGAGAAGCCAGTATATAAAGTGCTTCAAAGTAGAAACCTCAACAAAGTCGAACAGAAATTTAGTATTCTTCTCGGGTTGTAGACTGTCTGTGAAATCGCTCGGCAGAGCGATAAATCTGCCTAACATGGTCCAGGAAAGCAATCTTTATCCAACGAACATGTCCATTCGGCTAATAAACTTTTCTCTAATTCTGGACTTCATCGTGAACAGTCCTCGGAAACGTGACTTCACGGAAAGTTCGACTGGAAGGACGTCAGCATAATCAAGCGGGGAAGCAATAGTCGCCGATTTCACGTTTGCCGGGTGTCACGTCCGGTGGTTCGACCGCTCATGAACAAGACAAATAAAACTTCAAATAAATATGAACTATTGTTCAAACACAATAATTCCACGCGAGGAGAGAAGAATAAATAAGATTAAGATAGACGTTAAAATTTCTAGGAAGTTAGGTAGCGCGCAAAACAATTCCAATTTATCTTTCTGCGAGAGACACAGCAAAGATCGGTTACACCTTGAAAATAAACAAAAGGGGTGTCCTCAATTTCCCCTTATCCCCTTAAAAATTATAAAACGCCCCTTTTGGGACGTAAAAGGGAAAAGTTCGGACAAAAATCGAACTCGCGAAACGTCAAGGATACCGGAAGGATTGATGCAGGTTTCACCGTTTCGTATCCAGTTACAAGCGCGGTCTCCGGCCTTTTCGATCCTCGATCACTTTCGAAAAGATTCGCGGCGCGCGCGCACGATTTGCATAGAGTTCGAATGTCGATCGTTGCGAAATCGAAGGGACCACGGCGCGCGCGGGACTCGGAACGCGGAGGCGCGCGTAATTGCACGGCTAATGAAAGTTTCATCGGCGGAATCAAATTGCAAATGAAGCCCTTGACATTTCATTTTCGAGCGGGAGCCGCCGAAGAATGGAGAACATTTTCAACGAGCCGCGGGAATCCCGCGAATGCGTCGCGACGCATCGCGATGCTTCCCTCGTCCCGACCGGGGAAAACGGCAGGAAATGCCGCGTTGATTGAAGTATTAGTGGAATCCGCCATTTTTCCTGCGCTTCGTACTCCATTCGTTTTCTATTGAAACGTCTTTTCCATATTTACCGTGGACGCAAAAAGTAGTATAAAGCTATCGGGTTGGAACGAAAGTTCCCAGCGTTTTGAAATTATAATTCACAGATGAAATTAACACGTAATAAAATGTCACTTATTTTTTCCGATCGGGACCACTGTGTACCGGTTCGCGCAGTACAGTGTAACCTTTACCGGCGCACGGCGTTCGGTTGTTCCGGCGTCGAACGAATTCGCGAACAATGGAGGAAATTCGCATAGAATCCTGGCGGTCGAGGGGAGGGGCGAAGGAGAAGAAGGCGAAGAAGGCGAAGAAGAAGAGGAAGACTAACGGGACCGTTTGCATGAGAATTCGGGGAGCGGAGAGATTCACCGGCGGATTAAGAAACGAATCCCCTGCCGATCGTGGTCGCGTCTCCCGGTGACTTCCTCGTTTTATGCGATTCTTTCACGGGCCCTAACGGTCCGGGAACCCAGAGACCCGGACCCAAACCCGGGGGCCACAATTTTCGGCGGCCGCAATTAAATTTTACTGCGGCGTCGTTGCGTGTCCGCGTAACTGTAACTCATTCGGCCCGCTTTTGTCCTGTCATTAGAGAACGACAACGGCCTGGTCCGGCCCGGCCCGGCCCGGCCCGGTGTTTCCTGCGGATCCTGGATCGGCGTCGACGTCGATCTCGCGTTGCGTCATCGGCCGCCTCGCGAGGATCCTTCATTAACTGCGCAATCTCATCTAACCGTACATTCTGCATATTAACTAGGCCGGATTATAACTTTCAAGAGTAATATTGCAGAGAAAAATGTTGCATTGTTTGACAATCTCTATCGACTTTTTGCGATTGACTACTCGTGCTGTTCCGAACAGAAAATAGTTGGGATACTGTGCCGAAAAAATGAATATTTCGTAAGATATTTCCAATCTTTTCAAGATCCGCTGACGTCAAGACATCCGTTACCCTACATAATAATTAAATATACTTCTGGATAATCAAATCGTCCGATACTTCCACTGTTTTGTGTTTCGTTCTTGCCCTAAATGCATAAAATCCGCGGCCTACACACCGGTGTTAGATTCAGAGCACGGCGGATCAATTGAGCAGGCTCGATCAACGATCCTGAACGTCGGCGGCGAAAAAGGATGACGTGAAAGTGCAAACACGTCCGTAAAGAAAGCAGAATGATGGATCGGTGAACTTTCCGATCGGATGCCAACAATTAGAAATCATTGCAAGGCCGTGGCTGCGTCGATCATAATTGCGAGTGGTCCGCCAATCGCGATCGCGACGAAAAGATGAAGAACTAACCGACGCGGCGCGGCGCGGTGGATAGGACAGCAATCGCGTTCCCTAATGGCGTTCGAGCAATTAGAGCTCGACGCACAAGAGCTTCTTGTAAATTTGTTTCAGCTCGACTAAACGCGAGACGCGACAGCCGGCCCGCTGATATAATTAAGAGCGCCGCGGCAAAAAGAGATTCGCGTCGCTCCGCAAACTTAATTGGCCCGAATAAGAGCGTGCCGGTATCGGCGCTGCCTTATCGCCGGTTTCCGATAAGGGGATCCTCGGGGAGCCGGTGCGCGCAGAACACGTTGCAAATGTCCGTCTCGCGTCTCGTTATTAAGCCGTTTCGTCTCGCGAGCGTCTCGATCCAACGGCCGCTGACATTCCGCAGCGAACGATGAAGCACAGAGAACGGGACCGAACGGGAAAAAACGAGACGTTCGAATTCGTAGACGAGTCGCTGACGAGTCGAACTGGTTCGTGAGGGGCATCGAACGATCATTATTCTTCGTCGAGCCGCGATTATGAATTTATGACCGATAGTTAATCCCCCCGTCCGATCGGCCGGGCTGCTTTCGAGACTCCTGGCTTTTTACACTTTGACAGTTTCTTCACTTTGGGATTACGACAGTTTTTGCAGGCGAATGTTTATGCGTATCTTTATCGACGCTTTAACTGTGCTCGCGAATTTTTTTACGAGTCGAAAGTCAAAATCGGGATTGCCGCGGGCGATCGACCACGGGATTCCATTGGTATTGTAATGTCATTTTGAAAAATTTTGAATAAAATAACAATTTATGGGGGCCGGCATGGTTTGAAATCCATATGGTCGAAATCTAGACAAATTTCCGCTTCAATATTGCAATGAGCGGTTTAGAAGTGGTCGATTGTGTTCTCTAAAAGTCCAATCTACGTCTGTATGGAGCCCAAATTGCAAATTTCTACCTCATCGTGGAGTAATTTGTAATATTCGGCAGAAAATTCGAATTCTGAAGCAAGTACGACGTCACAAGATGGCTGCCGCTGAGAGATTCTTTTAATTTGGAGAGATTTAGTGTTCTTATCGAACAAAAGGCTCTATACAGACGTAGCAAAGACATGTACAAACACGGTGGTATGCATTTTTAATTGATTACTTACTTATTTAACATATTGTTGATATTAAATAGAATCGTCAGCTAATAAGTTGTCTGAGTTAACATAATTCAACAATTTTTTCGAGATTATTATTTAATCCTTCATGTCCTGGTCATACTTGAAAGGACCACTTGGTAACTATAATCGTAAATGCAAAATAGGAAAATTCTTTGAGAAATTCAATTTAAATCAATTAAACTAGTATATGCTTTCACGATCTAGTAATTATGCTATATCTTGCGTCTAAAAAATGACAGAATTCCTGATGTAAAGTGGGAAAAAGAAGGTAATTCAACTCCGCTTCATACCACAATTATCGGGAAATTTATTAATAGACTACCAGTAAGTGAAACGTTAATCCGGGCATTGAAGCATATCAGTAATTCGCAAATCATTGCAGGTGATAACATTGTATTACTAATGACTCACTCCACTTGTACACAAAGCTACGTAATTAAACTGCGAATACTCGTGGAAATATCTTTATTATTATGGTTATATATCTATTATTCCTTTGAAGTTTACTCGCAATCACAGAAACGCAAAGTAGCTTGAAATTCAACGAAGGAATTTAAGAGAAACTGGGACGAAAATAACCTATAAACATATACGTTCATTTCTGCCGGACAAATAAACAAAAATGAGTTTACAAGAACCAATAAATATCATTAAAAATACAGAAAGACTAGATGTAGATGTAAATTTCACAGTTAGCTGCGCTGACATTCACACAGTAAAATCAAGAAAACTCGCATTAGTGCTCACGTCGTTCCGGTGACTTCGATGCCTGCTGAGAACACTATACCGAGAGATTTCAACGCGTGGTTTCATAGCGCGAACACTATAGGCCCATGCCTCGTTTGTAACAGCCTGTTCTATCGTTTGAACGGTTCGATACCACACGCAGACATTTATACCGTTAACGACATATTATGGTAACGAATATGGTCGGTATGGTGAAAATTATTTCATTCTCGTGTTGCAGGCTGCTAATTTGGCTGCTCTATCAGCGTTTTCATTACCTTGTATACCCATATGCGATGGAATCCAGCAAAAAGTAACAGATTTGCCGGTTTCAACCGCCGAGTTATAACTTTCTTGTATTTCCTGTATACATTCGTCGGTTGATTCCAAATGTTCAATGGCCATAGTAGCACCCTTTGAGTCGGTGCGTCTTCGATCAATTCAAAATATAACCTAATGGTTCATGCAAGAACCCAACAATCACTACAAAAGTTCCCGCAACTCTTCCGACGCGTGAACAGGTCGGTAACAGAAGCTGAAGAAGAACTGTCGGTTGCGGAAGAGCGTCGGGAGAGACCCGGTTTCTTCGACAAAAGGAAAGCGCGGATCGCGTTTCCCGTATTCGAGGGCACGTCTCGCCGGAAAACCGTGAAAAGCGGCGATTTCCTCGTCCGTGGTTCTGCATCTGGCGAAACAGGTGTGCTTGTTAATCTCAGGACGATTGCGACGGTTATTGGTCACGCTCGGACGAAGAAGAAGCGCCGCCGGGAGAGGTTCTCTCTTCCTCTCTTTCCTCCGGCTGGCATACGTTCCCAGCATTTTTCTCAGCTCCCTGTTTTTGTCGTTTTTGCCGGCTCCCGCGCGCCGGTGTCTATCCCGTCTCTCTGCTCGCGTCGTCCTTCTTCGTTCTGCTCGCTCCTTCTCGCGTTTCCTTCGCTCCCGAGACCTACTTTAACGAGGATCGAGAGAGAGAGAGAAAGAGAGAGAGAGAGAGAGAGAGAGAGAGAGAGAGATCATGATCCCTTCCCTCTCCGTGACTGCGTGTATTCGCCACGGCAAAAGGAGGCCCCCTCGCCGAGGAGGCACCCAATGGCCAGGGGCGTAGACGGACGCTTCTTCTGCTTCTGATATATTTTGTCCTACTAAGCGCGAAAAGGGTAACCGTGAATTTCACGAGAAAGTCGATGGCGGCTGCACTCGGCGGCAGTACACTTCGGGACAAAAAGATAGCACATCGCATATATTTTTTTTTCGTTTGAATACCATTAACTGATGAAAATGAATATTTTAATATATCAATATTTTTCGACATATCAATATGTATAATGTACTGAGTATCATCCACAACATTGGTCCGCAAACGGGACAAAATGATAGCACAAGCTACAGATTTTCGATTCTCAGTTGTGTAGAAGACCCTAAAGTGGATACATGCATTGCACAATCTAATTGATAATATGTGTACGTCGTTTATTTGTGCTTATTTCATAAAAAGAACATAGTACAGTGTTAGAAATGGGTCGTGGAAAATGATTAAATGAATGTGAAATACATACAACATTGGAGTTAAAGGAAGAACAATATTCAGTTACAAAAATATCAAAAGTTGTAAATAGAAGCCGAAAAGTAATTTTTAACTTCACAAAGTTTAACTGCTCGCGAAAAACGTGTAATATTAAGAACAGCATCAAATTCGAACATGACATGAATTACAATTCTGTTGACGTAAATGTCGTGGATAATACTCGGTACATTATCCATATCGGCATGACCATAAATGTTGACATATTAAAATATTAATTTTCTTCAGCTTATAGTATCAAACGAGAAAAAATATTTGATGTGCTATCTTTTTGTCCCTGAGTGTAGACTTTCTGTTGAAAGTCGCTTCGCGTCGGCTGGCCAACGGGAAACGCGTTGTCCGTTTCCCCAGTTTTGTCTCCTCCTTTTCGGCTTTAATTACAACCTCCAGCGGCACGGGACAATTAGGCACCGAAGCTCCGCGAGGATGCGAGAGCTCTGCGGGTAATTGGACCATGCTCCGCCGCTCGCAGAAGACGCGTCTTCCACCACTGATAGCCCACACCCCCCTTCCTTTTCATGCTTGTCCCATCCTCGTCAATGACGGACAGCTTATTCTTCGGTAATGATATCTTTCGTGGCACGATTAAGTGGCCAGACAAGCTTCAATTAAGAGGTCCCCGGCCCTGGGACGGACATTTTCGGGCTTTTTTCGGGCGAAGCACTGTCGCTGGGACCGATGCGCGTCATTAAGGGGGCCGGCATGGTTTGAAATCCATATACGTCTGCAAGCGTCAAAATCTAGACAAACTGCCGCTTCAATATTGCAATGAGCAGTTGAGAAGTGGTCAATTGTGTTTCCTAAAAGTCCAATCTACGTCTGTATGGAGCCCAAATTGCGAATTTCTACCTTATCGTGGAGTAATTTGTAAAATTTTTTAAACAAATTTCAAGCCCATACTCTTCTTGAAAAATTAATACTGTGAGTAAAGTACCACCGAACAATTAAGTCAAAATTGTTTCTCGATATTTCTTCTCTATCTTCTATTTGAAAATTATTGAGCACGGTCCTTGGTTTCTTATACTCTATTTCTTGCACTCCGTATGACTATGTTATACTTCGCACCACACCTGTACTTACATACTATAATCTTTTGACCATAATTTGTTTCCGGTGGTAGCCGGAATGAATGGTAATGCCATTCAAGAACGCCAAATCAAGTTTTAGAATTCTTTTTACACGATTATCGAACGGGAAATTGATACTTTTCGATTCCCCATAGCAGTTCAAATATTATGATGCCGAGGAAGCGTTTGTTGGTAGTGCAAAATTGATTTCGTCCGCAATTATTGGTTACTCGTTCGTGAAACTTTGCTCTTCAGATTCTTCTTAACTTTAACGATCAAAGGATATGACGAATAAACTTTTTTGATACAGTTACACATGTACTGTTAATTCTAATTCTTTGAGTATAGAAATTGGTTTACGAATAATTCGAAAATATTATTTCCAAAATATTTTTTCCGTCAATGAACGCTCGTCCTACAAAGAACTAGTTTGGAGATTCGTTGCGCTTCTTTTGTTCCACTTAATAAATTGCACACTCGTTTACATGATTTCCGACTTCATTTTGCATCTTCCATTAATCATATTCTTTCGTTTCTTATCTCACGCCTTCTGCCCATCTGAAATTCCATTTCACTTTGTTATTCCGTTCCGTGTTTCATTTCACTCTCGTTAACAGGCCGCTCTATCATCGCGTTCCATCTGAAACAACGCTTTCTAGGATCAAATCAAGTTTCAGCGCCAGGATTCAGGAAGATAACCCTGTCCGGAACGAGGAATTCTGTTCGTCTTGCTTCAGGATGAAGGAACTAACACAGTTTCGTCAAAAATAAAATTTCGTATCAGAAAGAACTGTTTTATATTTTCACATTTCTTATTCAATATTCCCTTCGTCAATCTCTTCGTTTTAATACTTAATAATATTCTCTGACCTACTGGAAAGCCTTTAAAAACCTCAACAATTGCCGAACAATATCCTTTGATTCCTGATCGTGATTTTAGAAATTTTAGTGTTTCTAGCATTCATTCATGCATTATTATCGTGCAATAGGAAAACCTCTAAAATTCTTCGACAAACTAAAGTAGAGAAAAGTACACTCTATATTAATAGAAAGCAACTATCTGCAGAGATCTATCGCTGCAAATTTCTGACATGCTTTGTGTCAAAAAATCCCATCGGGGGATCTCGATATCGGTCCGAATCGATTCCGTTCGTGAAATCGACAGTTGAAACCTGTCCCCGTCGAACACGGAGCTCATTGTCCGGGGGTCTCTGTCGAAATTCACGGATGATCCTGTCGATGATTTCGGCCCGGGTTGGCCCGGAAGAGCATCCAGGGAATCCTTCGGCGGAGATCTCGATCCACGAAAACGTCCGGTCGCCATTCAACGGACAGACTTTCTTGTTCGCATCGCGTCCCGTTATCAATGGACGAATCGCTGTAACCTGACAGTGATTTATCGATCTGACCCGAACGCCGGTGCGCCGGGGTCACGGAAATTACGGCGGAAAGGTTCCTTCTTTCCTGTAGATCCGCCTGTAGATCGTTCGCTCGATCGCTCGATCGCGCGCGGGTGCTCTCTCGATATTCGCGCGTTCCCTGCTAAATCGGGCCGCGCCTATCGCCATTATGGCGAATCGACCAGGCTCTAATTCAACGTCGACGGGGATTTTCATGGTCCGGCCGGCTCGTTAACTTAACAAATCGGCATCCCGCCGATTAGCGAGAACAAATGACTCATTGTTCGGTCGGATCGAAAGTTTTCGGCCGGTTCGCACTCGCGCGGGAACAGCGTTCGGATGTAACACGATCTTAGAGTGGAAGGATGAGAGAAAACAGAGACAATCGAGTACTATGTTAACTATGTTAACCATAGAGAGTTTCGCGAGCTTAATTGCTTATAGAACTGCTTGGTTTCTGCGTTTTTTGCGGAACAGATCGAGGCTTAATCAGTAAATTTATTTGCTATAAATTCAGAAGAAATTCGGGGGAATTTGAAAGAAGGACTATTTCTTCCGAATAAATGAACAGTAGAGAATTTAGAAAATATCATTACCGCCATTAAAAACGCAAGAAGGTCTAAATAATGTATAAAATTTCCCGGTAAGCAGCAGTTCGCACAGTAAGAGAACTCGCACTACCGCTTAGGTCGTTCCAGTGACTTCGATGCGTGGCGAGAACACTATACCGTGCGACTTCAACGGGTGGTACGGCGCGAACGCTGCACATGGCCATTTCATTTTCCTCGTTGACAATAGCATGTTTGGTCGTTCGAACAGTTTCGATAGGTTTCAGCGTGCACGCGACGAAAGGAATTTTTCCATCGGTGTTTATTGGTTATTCGATCGAAAACCAGGGGACAAGAGAACCGTGCCGCAACGATCGCTATATGCCCGGTACGTGCGTCTAGTCTCGCGACACTTAAGCGTCCTTCTGTCAGAGCAAAATGGGACACGTCAAAAGACCGTAACCTCGTATGAATTCTCGTTCTGCCGCCCACAGGGTCCGGCCGTCGATATATAATATTTCATCGTTGTGTCACAACCGGCAAAACTCGACGCGCGCTCATAAATAAGACGGAGTCAATGGAAGCTATTCGAGAACGGAACAGCCGTCTATTCGCGTCCTGTCACCAGCTAAATCCAGCCACGTTCCACGGAAAAATTCATCGCCCAGAGAAACCATCAGCCTCTCGGGGTCTTGTCTAAACTTATCACTATAACGCTCGGGGTCGAGTGTCAGACTGACAATTCCGAGCGAAATTTAACGGGCAATTCGAACTAGGAAAATCATCATCGTTTGCCAATCATGTTGGATCTATAATGTCCTTCGGAAGAGTTACACCAGCCACGTTAACCTTGTAATCATGAGGTTGCCAATATAAAACTTCACATATGTTTTAATCATACTCTCGTGATGTTACTGAAATTTCTCCGAACACTAAAAATGAAGTATATACTGTTACGTCTCAGATGGGGCGGATTATAGTTTCTGGGGATAAGGCGCAGTTTCGAACCTACCTGCATTCACCGGCTTCGGTTCCGGAAATTGAGGACTGGTTAAATCAGTTGTACTCGAGATTTTACAAAAACAACAAAGATTCTGTTTATTCAGAAATTGGGGCTCAGATGTTTAGAGGTTGATTTCGCGAGCAAGGATTTTATATGACTAGTGCATATACTAGAGGGCTTACAAGCGTCGTTATTTGATTTTAATTCCGCGCCCGTGAGGGATTTAAAAAATTAAATTCCACAGTCAACTGGTCAAACGAGTCCACGTGAATTCGCAGTAGAGGCTCGCATAAATTAACTGTGTCTGTCAAAATCGTTGGTAGCAGTATCAAGCTTCGCTTCGTGAAATCATTTAGGAAGAACGGTACACCTGATCGTCTTTACAAATGAAAGTAATAAACCTTGATAAATGATTCAAGCGGAGAACAATAGTCCAGTTATCTTCATTCGCCACTAACCCCGGCTGTTCCACTTGCATCTTTATTTTTTCTCGGCTCCGAAGACTGTTTCTGCTATCTTCTTTGTGTCCATTTGTTACGTCGATACGCTAATCTCGCGCGAACTTCAGCCTTTCTGCTTGAACGGAGTTCGAGATGTTCCGCAAGATGTTCAAGTTCGAACGAGCACTGTTTGAAATGATGCGAAGCGGCGCGGCGCGGCGCGGCACCGACGCACGGCCATCAACGTCTACGCTATAATTGAAAATTATAGTCCGCGGGTATGCGTGTTTTATAGCGCGAGGAATTCGCTACGAAGCAACACACAGAGCATTATCGTTAAGGACCATAATAATGTTCAATCTGTTCAACCTTTCGACCGTCCGCGCCTTCTAACGCTCCGAGTTTTTCGTTTCGATTCGACGCTAGCCCCGCGTGAAATTCGAGGAGAACCATGAACGACCTTGTGCGCGCAGGATTTCGGCACTGCGTTTTAATAGTTAGCGCATCGAAGAGATTTCGTTAAATTCGTCATCTCTTAAAAGAACACTTTGAAGTGAATCAAACGAATGGACTCCAAGTGGAGACATCAGCCTACTGTATCTACTAAAAATTATATAACATAATAATATTGGAACTATTCTAGATTAAACAAGCTTATTTTTTTTTATCAATGATTTCCTTTATACAATGTTTTTACATTTAAATAACTATTGTATATAGTGCATGAAATAAATTGAAGGAAGGGTTCGTGTCTGATATAGGACAGGCTGCATCTACTTACCAATCAAAATGGATGGAACTAGTGGCGGAAAAATGGTTGTTCGTAAAACTGTATCTTTATAGGTTTCTACGAATGGCATTACGACACGAAATAATAATAACGACATTATAAAAACAAATAATTGTAGTACTTCTTGTCAGTACTAATTTTAAAGCATAGAATAATAAAGAAGAATTAACTCTAAAGCATAGAACGAAGTAATATATTTTTTGGTGCAAGTAAAATTAAAAAAAGGAATAGGTATTTCCATTGTGGAATCAGGTACTCCGTTAACGCACAATGCACGAGAAATTTTCATGTAGGAAAGAACTCGGCGAAAATTGATTACACAAGAGTGATACTTGCGACGCAGCAACGTGTCGATCGATTTCATTGATTGATCGAGCTGGATGATTGGTAAATCAGGATTTCAGGCTCACCTTGTACGCTGCGAAGCACAGATGCAAATAATACCGCTACGATTTAACCGTGTCTTATCGGCGCAACCGTCTTACGACAGGTGCACGATGCACCCCACGTGAACAGCCGATTTTTGTTGGTGAATGGGCGCGGTCGCCGATGCCGCGCGATAACGGTGCGATCGCGAGGATTTGCTTAATTCCCGAGTGAACGCGACACTCCGTGCGATCGATAAATCAGCATTGCCCCGGGGCCCGGGGACACGGCTGCACCGGCGCACAGTGGGCAAATTGGACAAAATCGGATTCAAAATCAAAGAACTTTCGACAGAAATGAGGTAGAGCGATGAAATTTTTTAAAAATTAAAGCTGAAACTTTGTAGAATATGGGAAAATAGGAAGATTATGGTACGAACGTTTTTTAACCTTGAGAACATTCGTTAAACTTGCACAACTTCAAGAATATTATGGTTTTTCCAATACCACGAGCGGAAAATTTTTTTTACATGCTATACGTCTATAAAAAATAGATTTTTGTAACAAAAACTAATGAAATCTTTTTTTGCCATATTCTACAAAGTTTCAGCTTTAATTTAAAAAAAAATTGATCGCTCCACCTCATTTCTATCGAAAGTTCTGTGATTTTGAATCCGATTTCGTCCAAATTGCCCACTTTGCGCTGCGCCGAGCCGAGCGCAAACGAAAGCGCGATCAATCGAGAATGCGGTATTGAACCCGGCCTGACGCTTTGTTTGTGACACGGAAGGCAAAAGTAACTCTGAAGCAAAAAGTTCGTAGCGTAGTAACAACGTAAGAAAGTCCAACTATCAAAATTGAAAATTGCTACTGCCTCCAATCTGGGATCGATTTATCACCAAATCAACATGAAAGGATGAAACAGGAATTTTTGCTTTGATCTAATACCAAATGCCCAAAATATTAACCCTTTGCACTGGATATTTATGCAACATATCTAATTGAAAGAAAGATCGCATTTATTGTAAATAAATGGTCTGGTCTCCGTTTATGCAAATGTTTGGAAAGTCTGGTTCAAGAGACTTTTATGCAGACGGTATTAACATTAGAAGATCCTTCAAAATACATGGTATTAAATACCGTATGGGGATGACGATGATTTTTAACTAACAAGAGTAATTCTTAAACGTAATTCAAACTACGAATGGAATGTAAATGGAGGTTTCCAAGTTGAAGCCAACGAGTAAATGAAACACTGATTCCACCTTGATAACCTTTCGATACTCCGGTTTTATTCTTGTTTCAGTCGGGAATTTCTCGGTGATGGTATCAATTGTTTAGTCCTGTTGAATTTATTAGTCCGGACGCCGATTTTGCAACCTTTCAGCCAGCCTGTCCATTGAAACCACTATGTTCTTTTTATTACTGTATCGATCGAACTTCCGGTTTAACAAGCACTATTCATTAATTTATTTAACCTAGAGGGAAGTGATCACTTCGTGTCTCACTGTCTTCGAGTCAGGTATATTTATTAGAAAGTCTATTGCTGCAAGTATTATTCTTTAAATGGCATACTTGGATGTTGCCACAAACCAAGTATGTTTACATTCTTTATTAATTTATCCACAGAAACTATAGTCCGCCCCATCTGGAACGTAACACTCTGTAGTATGTCAGTGGAGACAGCGAGGAATCTATCATCATGCTATTCGGTGGAAAAAAAGCGGGTTCATCGTCCGTCGAACGAATGATCAAACTGTTGCCACGGGCAACAGTTCTCTGTGTCGCCGGTTGAACAAAGATCAAGCGGATCGGACGATGACGCCACGGATGACGATGACTTCGTTCCGCCGCGCCGATAGAAACGAACGTTTAAGCGATCAGCGGTGCATAAACCTAAATCGTTTCGTGTTCTATCAGAAGTCGCGGGAGCGCTTCTTATGTTTCTCCGTTGAACCGGAAGGAGGTTTGTCTCTGCGGCCATTTATTCCGCGTCACGATGCCTCTTTTGTGTTTGCTCAGCCACGCCTGAGAATCGGACCGTCCGCAGGAATGAGTAGATCTCCTCTAATCCGTTCGTTTCCATAAGCAATAAGCATAGCATGCGATACCCTCGATCTTACCGGCCGCATCATCCATTGGCGTCGATCCGCGCCATTGTCCAAGTCTTTCGCAAGTTCTGCTTTCATACCGAACACCATATTTCATTATTTCACGTGCTCTTTATCAGCTTTATTACCACCTAACACCGGCCGGTAGCTACAGTTTCAATTAAGAGGAAAATTTTTGCTGACGATTGAATTTGCAAACTTTTTATTCAGCAAAAATGTGTCCCCAGTTTCCCACCTGCTACATCGCGTGAAAATATCCTAGGGGAAAATAGATGGTGTTTTGAGAAAGTAGAGTCTCCAAGCTGTGAAATGACTCCAGGTTTATGGTTGTACGTTTTGTTTTTAGGAAATTATCACAATTTAAATGTCGACAATTTCTCGGGGATCGGAAATGTGGTGTTTCAACACTTTTTGGATCCACCGTGTACTAAAACAATCCATTTTAAAAGGAATTGCTGTATTAACGCGTATGAATACATATATAGGTTCGTAAGTAAATTACAACTTAAACTGTAATACTACCAATACCTGCAACTATTACATTATAAACTGTTCGAGCAGTAAAACCGTATGATGCCATATTAAGACTACTATAGTAAATCTAGTGTTAATGCGTACAAATACATATATTAAATAGAATTGATTGAATGAATATAACAATGAATAATTGATGAATACAAATATAAATGTGTATTTAGAACTGATCTACAAGATCGACAGTTAACGTTCCTATTCCAATTAGTGTTTTACTGTCTTCTGTAGATCTTCCGGAGGCTATAACTTAGAAAGGTTATATCCGCAATCTATAATTATAAAAGCCCACCAAGTCTACCACTAGGAAGTATCTATTTTACGCGATCCTTAATTAATTGAGACTATTCCATGCGAGAGTCGAGACATTTCCCGAATCATTTCCACCACACGTGTTCCCCAGATCGTTACGCGATTAGGATCGTCGGCCTTTCATTCGATTTCACGACACAGGTACGCTTCGAATACAAGAAATCGGGAAATTAGTTGGCCGATAACCTACGGTTAAGTTCACGATCAGATAAATCGATCGTGGATAATCGAGCGGAAAGACAGGTGCATCGATATCCGAATTAAAAAAGCGAAATCGGAGGCCGAATTTCTAACGAATTTCTCGAAAGCGATAACAGAAAATGATCACGTTGTAAACGGGATTACCGACCAACTAGGCTGCACAGTCGATATGCGCAATTTCCGGTTGCAAAAGAGATCCGCGCGCTTGAGATCACCGGCTAAAATGTGTATCCAATAACATGCAAATATTATGTGCAATGTTAAACATAAATTAGCAAACTGCGGATGTTAGCGCGATTAGAGCATTTTTTTTAACGACCAATCGCGCGTTAACCAGCGCGATTTCTTAATCTTCCCGTAGGCGACCAAAATCTCCGCATAATTTTATCACTCGAAACTTCTAACATGAACAATAATTCTTAAACTGTAAATCGACGCAACAGTGCTCTTACAAAGGTTATTGTTACACTACCGATTCTTATACAATACAAAAACTGTATTCAATGCAAGATGGAGGGGTTACATGGACGTTTATTTCTCTTTTAAATAATTCTAATAAGCTGAAGATGGTCGCTAATTTTAAATTCTATAACTGTTTCTATTATTTTGGCATTCGTTCTGCTTTTCTTTGAGGTAAATCGTCGATCTAGTTATAGTTAACGGTGAATAAAATATTCTCTATTTTGGTATTGAAACGAGGCGGCTCTTTTGTTTGAGAAAAGAACGGCAGAGTGTTGTTCGCGTTGCCGATAAGATGTCGGAAGGTTGGAAAAATCGCGACGCCAATGGCGGGCTGCGTGACTCAACGCGCCACGCCGCGCCGATTTCGATCGTTAATAGGAACCGTTCACAATACGAATAATAGTAGTAATAACAACAATAACAGAGACGGTAATGGAAGAGTAACTGGGCCCGGTAACGACGACACAACGGTGTCCCATTGTACAAGGCCCTGTCCCGATACCAGGCATGAACTGGCCCGAACAATCGGAAGGAACGCGAGGCGGAATCGATAGCGGTCACGGCGGTCACACTTTGCTGCCTCGAGATCTCCTCGACACCCGTGGCAATACCTATTCACTATACTTTTACCTTTTCTTCGTGTTCCCGCATTTTATTCGCCACTCAACCCCTTAAATGGACTTTCGAAATCAATTCTAACACGCTAAGCGTCGAATCACGCGCTCGAACGTTCTCGCAAAATCGAAATAATTTCAGGGATTGATATACTTGTAATCTAGGTGAAGACTGCCTTCTTAATGAGGCTTGTTTATTAGATCCTGAATTGTACTTATGACTTGATCGCGTTCAATTTGCCGAACACTCACAATTATTTGCAATTTCTGAATGAAAATAAAATATTTGTGAGCAGCCTTCACTATGCTGCCACAAAAATTTGGCAAAAAAACTTGCACAATTTGCCGCTTTGGCATTCTGGACATCTTAATAAAATTTGGTTTATTCTATAGAATAAAAAGAATAAAGAATTCTAAAGAATTTCAAATGAAGAATTCATTTTGTTCTATATCATTGTATACTTATTCCATATTACTTCAATTTTAAATTACGACTACTCAGTTTTTAGAAGAATACGAAACCTAGGAAATTTCTAATCGCTTCATTTTACCTGAACCTAATATTGTAGCTGCCGGAAGCTTATTAGCAGCCGTCCTAATGACTCTGCCATATCTAAGAGGAAGTTAATAATCTCCTTTCAAATTCTAATATTAAGAGAAGCTATTGGATTGTATTAGCGAACTTGTCGGTTTACGTATAAAATTGTTATCCCCGTTGAGCAATTAATATAAAATTTGATTTCTGAAGTACTGTTATGTAACCGATGGTCGTGAATAGTAGAGGTCTGAAAATTTGGACCATAGGTTTCATCATACAAGTCTTGTGGATTAATTCTGTATTTTTGCTTCCGTCTTTTAATAAAATGGCCGAGTATCAAATACAATGAATTACAATGAAAAATGATAGAAGACACGTACCACTCGACATTTGTCTCTTTTCTTAATAATAATTTGCAAAGTTATCGTCGAAGTCATCAAACATGGTAGAACTCCAAACAGTTTCTAGTTCGATCTCTTCGATTTGATTCGATCACTTTGGAGTAATCTAATAAAAATCGCCGAACAGGAGAGGAAATTTAACAAGATCCAGCTGAGATCCCCTAATCTGCAAGTGCGCATCATAAACTCTGCGCAACTCGGCACGTCCGATATTATTAAAAGCGAGAAATTTTATCACCGCGAAAATGGCGAGCGGAGTGCAACAAAATGTTAAAGATCGTAAGAACCAGCGGATCAGGCTGGTACACTTCGCCGGAGCTAATCATACGAATTACCGAATGATTACAGGTAGGTTTGAGGAGTGGTGTGTTGACTTTGCGGGACGGAAAGAAATCAAGCGAAGTCGGGCCTCCGCTTTTCCGGCCGGGCTCTCCCCGCGTTCGTGCGTTTCTTCTTTCATTAAGAGGTAATTATTGCTTTTAACGAAGCCGAATGCTCCCATAACCACTGCCGGTCGGGGCATTAGCGCGATGGTAGGAAATCGTCTTCATTACGCCCGGCGAAACACTGTAGCAAACCGATGGTTTTTACCGCCGCGCGGCGAACTCGTAATTTCCATCGGTTATGCTCTCTGAGCGCCCCGCTTTTCAGCGTTGTTAGATACCGCTCGGAATCCGTCCGTGTCTTCCATGCAGAACCGATCGATTGATAACCGGAAACTCCAAAGGGGAAAGTATTTCGTGCGATCATCGGCGAGTAATTAGTTTTCCTCTGTGCCCGGGAAGAATCGCCTTAAGCTTCGTACAGACCTGAACATTTCGGCGCAACGTTCGTCGAAATGTTCAGGTCTGTACGAAGCTTTACCGGAGGACCGCAACAGGATGGGAACGTTTCGGCCCTGGGACGCAGCGGCGCGCGCACCTCTCTTCATTCATAGTAATTCATACGTGCAAATTAGCCCGCGAACCTACTCGCAACACAGGCTCCGTAGGAGTTTCCGTAAATACAGACAAATTGCCGTTTCGTTGCAACCACGCGACGCCTCCAGCGGATTCTCATTGCCCGCTGGAACCTCTGGCAATTTGTCAGATTTTACGCAATTCGCTCTGATTTATCGGTTAATAATTACATAGTTTCTAACGCGAGTGGAAATCTCGTTTACCATCGCTCCGGTATTGCAATTTTTTATTCTCCATGTAAATTTTATTCGTTCCGTCGATTAGCTCGCGTCTACACATTGTCGTGCACAAAGAGTTTGTTTTGCCTTTAGTTCAAAATATTCTAAAAAGTATAATTTTCTCACCGGATATTGCTCCCTCTGATCTTTTCAGATCTCTGGTGGATTATTTGAGAAACAAAACATTCTGTAGAACATGGAAGGAGGCACCCTGAGTCATATGTTGTTTGACGAACCGTGGATTTCTATAAGAGGGGGACTGAAAATTTGCAGAATAGATGGCAAACTGTCCTTGATAATGATGGATATTATATAATAAATTAAGAAATAAAAACCTGAATTTACCACAAAGTTCGTTTTAGGTTTCAAAACAATCGCTACAACTACAACATCTACAGGCAAGAACGAGCAACTTTCAGTTGATGTATCATGAGAAAGTCGGCATTTTTACCGAACAAAAGAAGAAGAAGGCAACAAGAGGCGACAGAAAGTTGCTCGATGACTTAATCAGCGTGAAAAATCTTCAATTCTGAACAGCTCAATGTCTCTGGACCAGTGGATCCCGACGCTTAATTATTCCACAACGGACCGGTCGCCTGATCAATCGATTTATAATCCAGTTGGCTCGCGATTCAACTGTCCCGTGATCTATCGTTCCGAGGCTTCCCTCCCGCGATTTATTTGCCCGGCGACTCGTCTGTCCCGTCACCCGATTATTTCTATGCAGTTGTCCCGCGATCAATTCGTCTTCGAGTCGATCGCTCGGAGCAGCGCAGCGCAGCGTCTGCGTATTCGAATCGTTCCGTGATCTATCCGATCCACGATCATCCTTCCACGATAGCAGCGATCCGCGATGCGATCCTCGGCGCGGTGGTGGGTTCGTTCGGCCGTTTCGCCTCTCGGACTCGCTTTGACCCGTTGCTCGTAATTCACCCGGAACCCTCGAGTGTCCACTTCATCATCGCTTTCAGCGCAATTAGACACCGCGGTAAACTGCTGTACAAGCCGCGGACCGGATCAAACGCCATTTAGGGATCATAGATCTCCGGCTGGAGTTGACGCGCGGCGCTTCGATTTCACCCGTGTCGGAAATAGGGTGGTACGTCCCAGATGGGGCGGATTATAGTTTTCTGGTTATAAGGCGCAGTTTCGAACCTAAGTCTATACGTATGGATTTCTGTTTGAACCACCGTTGTTATGGCAAATGTAACATCAACATGAAATACCACGTAGTACTCTAGTAATTAGGCAGGTTTCACGACGCGATGCTGGAATTGAAACTTGACCATGAAATAGGGAACGTTTAGTCTATGCTAATAATTTTTCTAATTGCAACTATCTTTCCCGACTAATTATAACGCGCTACACGATCTACGCGAGTAGATATTCAGTTCTACTATTTCTTTAAATGTTGAAGAACTAACGTGGAAAGCTACCGGTTCTAATTAATACCAGGTAGCAAAGTTCGAGACAGGTTTTTCTTTTAATTAACTGTAGCGGAGCATACCTTAACGTATGGATTTCTCTTAATAACATATAAATATACACAAAATTGAATACTAAAAATGGATATCTGTACAAAAGATCGAGTTTATCTTTAACTTTAATATTCATTATATCTTGATTCTGAACCACCACATTTATTAACTTCTTGCTTACAGTCGTGTACGTAAAAGTCAGTACTAAAAACAAAAATCCGAAGAAGAAAACAATTGAATGTTTAACTTTACCTTTGATTAGTTTCTTTTAGAAATGCTACCAATTTATAATTACGTTGGTTATTCGTCAGCAAACAGACGATTGCACAAAACGGAGGAAGATTGCAACCCTTCTAATTGTAAGTCTGTATGTGCACGAACGACTGAAAAAGACTAAAACAGGCTCTTATTCCCAGCACGTATTTTTTCTACGATATTCATTAAAATCCAGTCGTGCAAAATTGAATAAATTAATCAACACTAAAAGCATCTCCTTCGAATAATAAATCTGTTTCACTTACACCGTTCATATGAACTTTTAGAACCCGGAAGAAAAGTGGCTGATACACCGACGAATATGAATAATAAACTGGAAGTCTTCGAGTAGCAACGTAAATGGCTGAAGAATCTCATCGGACGCGACAGCGCCGCGTCGCTAATGATCAATGTAGCATGATGAATAGTCTTATTCGGATTTCTAATCCTGAAAAAACTGCTGTAGAATGTGCCGCTTTCGCCCCGTGCTAAAATAGTAGACCGCCTACTCGGTGTTTCGCGCTTGCTTTCGATACACAGCACGGAATCTCGAAAAAATATTCCGATTTTCATCGGCTCGAACCTCGGAAAGTAGAACAAAAGTTTCTGTGTCGATCAATTACTGAAATTACACACCCGTGCGCGTTCTCCTCGTTTCAACACGTTCAAAACTCGCACGAACTCTCAAACCTTCGAAATCCGCCAAAAGATTTATTAGTTACACTTATATTATATATTACAATATATTACCTAAGGTAAAAGTACGATACGAACAATTTGAATAAGAAAGAGCAGAGTCTAATTCGAATAGCGCGCCATTGCGAGCCGAAATGGCGCCGAAACTGGCGCAGCGCACAGTGGTTCCAAGTCGCCAAAACGTGATCAAAACCTTGCAACTTATTCAAAAGTGATTGGTTCTGCTTGAAAATTAGTATTAGGCCGTTTTTGGGGTCGCTGAAAGTTCACTTGACACTTTATTTAGCAATTGGAAGCACCGATCTACTAAGTGACTTGGGGAAAACTTGCGAAAAGAAAGACTTGCACCTTTTACTCTAAATCGTAAAAATGTATGCCTTCACTTTTATTCTTTCTTTGCACACACAGTTATCAGTTAACAATAAACATTTGGCACTAAAACCTATGCAACTTACCTCCACAAATAGCATCCGTAATACACAACACCCTATTTTTCCCATATTCTACAAAGTTTGAGCTTTAATTTTTAAAAAATGTCATTGCTCTACCTAATTCCTCCAAATTGCCCACTGTGCGTCGCGCCAAGAGCCCGGAGAACACCCTATAGAGAAGAACCAGGCGAAAAGAAGGGTCAATAACGGTCTGGTGGCTCGAGCCGATTTCGACGGCGCGGTGCGGCGATGGAAACGAAATCCGCCGGCGTTTACCGTTAGATCGTCTAAGCGTGGAAGCCAAGCACGTGTCCGCCGATCCTTTGCAACGGCCCCGTGCACTTGCCGCGAAAAAGGAGGAAGGAAAGTGAAAGTATCGAGAGAAACCTTAACAATGTTTCCACGTTTACCGAGACTGTCAAGGTTGCCCGATCAGCGCCGAGGCTCCGTTAGAATTTTATCCGGCGATCGTTGCGCGCGGACGATTTTTTACGAACCTCCCCTTGATCGACACGCGAGTTCCCCGGATCTACGCACAGAACTCGCAGTGTCCGTCTTTGTCCGGAAAAAATCCGGAACCATGCGACAATGTTAGGTCGTTCCGAAAATTCTATCTCCTGCTTTTCACAAAATCGTATGTATGTGTTCTGGGTGTGTCCCTCAGGTTTCAGTGACAATGGTTTTGTAATTGTGATTCAAAATGCAACCTGAAAAGGGACGTGTCTACGCACAGATATTAAAAATATTATTCCCTTGTTTCATTATTTTCCAATGTCTATTTTATAGTATTTTGCAGCGTGGTAGAATTATTCTGGTTGCTACGATCAGGATAAAATGTTTGCTCTCTGTAATTTTATTCCACCGCGAGAGGATTAATTTGTTAATGTCATATCGCTACTTTTGAGCGTGCATCCCTGTGCGGTTTACGTTCGTTGCAGTAACAAATTACTTGTTAGACATGGTACATGGCAACAGCGCGGCGTGTTCTGTCCCCGTTGTCCTTGCGTCACGGAAATTGCATTTTCTCGGTAGAACAAATCTAATGGCGCTCTTGAGGTCCTCTTTCCTCGTCTCATTATACTCGGGAATTAACGATCCGCTAAATTTAATTGATGATGGAGCAGAGCCTTGCTGCAGCGTCCAGATCTATCATCCTCATAATTGTACCCGTCCTAACTGACTATGTCCACTCGAAGCACTTCTGCAATATTTAAAGTGAAAATCTGTCATCTTTTGCGTAGCGTAATACCAATAATAATTGATAATAATACTAACAATATTGATCATGTTAGTTAAAACAGATTGCGATAAATATCTCAAGATTAAAAACGGAAATGGGCGAGCTCAGCACCCACAATACTAGCAACAACCATATTAACACCTTGCACTACTTTCACGAGTCTGACTCGTGATTCTGAACGGAGTCTAATAAATATGTATGTTATTAGTGTCCTTTGAACCGAAATACTATTTTGGCATTCTTAATGTACAACTATTGGAGAACATCTAGGCATACAATAGACATAAATGTTCTCCTTTCCTTAGGAAATGACGAATTACAAAACAGTTTTGATCACTGAAAACGTAAAATACATGGTAGTGCAAGGGGTTAATATCAGCTACTACCCCATAGATCCCGCAATGGCCGTCCTGGTAGCAACAGAAAACTCCGCGAACATGTTCACGAAACGCAGTCGCTGAACGCAGCAGACAACAAACGCATAGTTTCTCGAACGATCGCGCTTCCGCCGACGCGAAGTGACGGACGAGCGCGAAGAGGTTTGTCGATCTGTTCGACAGGACCAGGGGTCACGGGATCACGCGGAAACGCGATCGATCGATCGATCGCCGGCGATGGCCTTCGCCGCGGCTTCCTCGACAGCGCGAAAACTCGCGTGTTCTGGTCGCGGGGCTGTCGAAGGGAAGAAACGACGAAGAGGAAACATGGCAGGAGAGATCGATCGAGGAAGATTCCGCGCGGCGAGCGCAATACCGTTCGAGAAACGATCGAACTGCTCGGCGCGCGCTCGGCTCGGCTCCGATCGGCTCTCTCGTTCGAGGAAGCACGACGAATCTCTCACGGATCTTGGGTTTGCTCATCTTTCGCCGAGATCGAGGCCTGCGTCAAGGACTGGCAGACACACAACACGGGGACTCGGATGATCCGAGGCGCGCTGGGTGCAAGCAACGGGGACCCGTTCACAGCCGTCGTCCGTGTACTCGTTCGCTTGTATCGGCGCGTGACGCAACCAGATGCCAGATTCGCTGCCATGCCGGAGGATCGGGTTCTGCGGACGCTACCGGCTAACGGTCGCCTTTACCGGGACCTCGGCTGCCTCCAGTGACGTCAGACTCTCGGTGAATGGGAGTCAGGGGCCCGGAGACCTGCTTGGGACCGCGGCCGGTGGAGGCGCGACCTGCCGCACAGTGCACGATGCCGGGACAAGTCGGCACATCTCATTTCTTTTTCTTTTTCAACTTATTAATTTTATTGTTAAATTTAATCTGTTTTCGGATCATTGTCATTGACACAGAGTGCCGGGACAAGTCGGCACATCTCACTACATTTTTATCTGACGATGCACAAAAATTTCCTTTGGCAGAACTCAGACAGAATTTTTTGTGACTAATTACCATTGCATATGCATCAGTAACCAAATTTAGATTTTGCATTTTGTTGAGTTTATTCATTTTATTCACTAGTATTATAATTTGTTTGAGTTTATTGTTGTCAATTTTACATATGGTTAATTTATTATTAATTTTGTCCTAAACTTGTTAGTTTTTAATAATAAATTTTTCTTTTCTCTACCATTTTTTCTTTTTTTTTTTGTTAAAATTATTAACTATATTGGTAAATATAATTGTCTGTAAAAAATTTCCTCTATATATGCATTAATGACCGAACTACGAGAAGTGCCGAAAACAGGCGATTTGTCCGCACTGTGCAGTGGTCCGAATCGACGAATTAGGAGGAAAAAATACTAAAATCATTTTTTCTGTTGGTTCGGTCCGGTGGTTCGTCCGCTCAAGAATAAAACGAATATTGCAAACTATTGTTCAAACCCAGTGATGTCACTCGTGGAGAAGAAACAAATAGAATTAAGATACGCGTTAAAAATTCTGGGAAGTCAGGTAGCGCGCAAAACAATTGCAATTTCCAATAAGAGCAATCTCATTTTCTCTTCGGATCGGCTCTTGGACAGCTGCCAGTCCATCTTGCATTTGTATCCCTTATGCGCTTCGTACGAGCATAAATACGCAGCTTGAGAGAGGTGAAAACCATTTCAGATTTGTTTCTGGAAGTTGTTAGTTTTGATCCTTTTCAGGATCAAATTTGTCAACTTTCCCCTGATACAAATCATTGCATTGTGTTGAAAACGATTGCAACGTAAATCGTTTTTATTCGATACTCTTGTTCTCACTATGAGTAACAGACTAACAGTTTAGGACGCTTTTAAAACGTTATTACGAAGTCATTAAAAAATACATGACACTGTGGCTGCTAGATGATAAAAAAGTTACATAACATTTTTGAACGGTGGGTCAAAATTAACCCAAATTCCATCATCCATGAGTTAATCATCAGAAATAGAGCAATTGAAATAGAGCAATGATGTCCTCAAACGCTTGAACCTATTGCAAACATTTCTACGCTAATAATGGTAAAAAATCATAAATATGCAATCATGATATATAAGATAAAATCATAAATAAGCATCTTCGAATCGATACATGGGTAAAGGTGTCAACGAAAACGAGAATGATGTAATTCATGGCACAGAATTAAAACGTAATGAAATTAAAAATAATTCATGCACCATTGTCTCTTGCAAACAATAGCCGGAAGAATGTTTAATGTTGAAAGTTAAGGACTATTTACATCATCCTGTATACTTGTATGAAATGTCGAGCCTTGCTTAACAATGAGATAAGATTTATTAGAACCGGTATTAACAGTTAAAAACGATAGCCTCTCTGTCAGTGAAATGCAAACACAATGTTACGAACTATTATGTTGATCATTCTCAATGTCTAAGTAAATACTTCTTCGATTCTTTATACTTATAATTTATTTCGTATTTCCAATGTGCATGATACAGATCCATTTAATTTATTCACGATCAATAAATAATCCTTTGCCAATAAAGGACAGATTGTCTCCCTCGCGTTCATCGTATACATCAAAAATTTGTAAACTACCCTAATCAATCTAAACAGTACATTATAAAACGTGTAGATAGATGCTCACTCACACACACAAAACATACTGAAGGGAAAAGACTTGTTTTACATCTCGTCACGCAAAACAAACGTTATATAAAGAAAAACAGAAAAACTGTGAAATCGTGTTCATTGAAACCAACATAAATCATCGAATAAATTACAACAATGATATTTTCAACGAGCTCGAATAACAAAAAAATTCCTCCAATCTTTTCCCGAATGGTTCAGAAGCACTCAACGACTAAATACTCAAACTTCTCATAAATCGAAGCGTATACATTAAAAAGAGAGATAAACCAAAAGCTTAATCGCGTCATGTATCGTCAAAAGTTGTCACATTTAGCATTCTTGTTCCCAAAACGACCCGGCCATCCCACAAAATAGGGACGACGGGCCACAATTGTTTGCGCAGCGTGCTACGATTTACGGAGAACAGTACATTAATGTCTCGATATCGTTTCCAGTAACATCTTTATAATACTATCACCATAATATCTTTAACATTTTTCTGTTTGCAGTGACATCAAACACGACACACTGTGGATCATCCGTACTAATTTGTTAATAAATCTATGTACCGTGTTAATAGTAGATGATAGAACAGTTATTTAGTTACAGATCCATATTAAATCTTTACTGGTTTGTGCAATAACTCGCGTTACATATGGATCTTACCGACTGAGTAACAAACTGTGCACATATCGGTTCGCATAATCGAACTATGCTTCGAAGTACGTCATGCTTGGGCTCATTTTAATCAGAAAAACGTCGCAAATATGCCGGTGAAAGTTTCATCGAAAAATAATCAAAGCAGCAAAGAAGTCTTGTCGTTACACAAATATCCTGCATACCTCTTTCGCGTGCAATTCGCATACAATTCGGGACATTACTATATCACTAGTCACTTAAATACATGAACAAGGATGTTCCTCGTGCTCTCGAACACTCGCCTCGAACAGCACGGAGAAGAAAACTCGCAGAAAACTATGAAATAAACCGTGGCGACGGAAGCCTCGGATGTCTGACGAAGAAGAGCGAAGAGAACGAGCACGTCAGTCTCAGAAAACAGCTCAAGCGGACGTCTCGGCGGTGTTCTTCGGCAAGCTCGGCGACCGGTAGACGCCGCAGAAGAGGATTGCCTTATTTTGCCTGTCGTAGAGCATGTAGACGAACGGATGATTCGCGTTGAATACTGCCGGCTGCATCGGCCTGCCCGAGCGGAAGGTGAAGAGCGCGGTCGCAGCGGCTGCGGTGGTGCCCTCCTCGTTGACCTCGATGCGCGCACGGTGCACAGCGTCGCCAAGGTGCAACGGCTTCTCGCCTTCATCGACAAAGCCCCGCAGATCAGCCGAATTCGGGCCCATCAGCTCGCCCGCGCCCAAAGCTGTCAGCAAACTTCCCATCGGAAGCTGTTTCTCGACCTCGAATCGAGGCAGGTAGACCTCGACGTCCCTGGAAGGAGCGCCATAATCGAGGATGTCGCGAAGCTCCGCGGATCCCTCGTCCGTCGTGAGATGATCGATCAACGCTCTGATGCCGTCGCGATCCCCGCCATTTGCTGATCTAGCTGTCGCGAACGGAGGCAGCATCACGTACATCGAAATCCGCTCGCCCTTGTACGGAAGCTCCAGGATGTGCGCGCCCAACAGCTCGGAGACCACTGCAAATCAAAGTCGTGTTTTACAATTCCTTGTTGAGTTTAACATTTACAAAGCAACAAAAATAACAGTTTTTGTATTCACTGTCTCGTGTTACTTGGGAATTTAATTTACTTCGATTTTGTGGGAACTTTTAGGGTTGACGTTCGACGCTTAGCGTGTTAAACAATTGAATATTTTGTCCGCTGTTATGTCGAGGAATAACTTACGATGGTTGAAGGTCCCTTTCTGGTGCATGAACGTCACCATAGAATTTTGCGATCCAGAACTGTAGAATAGATCCCTTTTCGAATTGGCTGGGTTGAATTGACTTTGCCAGAGCCCTTTGAAGTAGACCGCGTTCACCAGCACCAAATCCGTATCGCTCGTGATGCTATCAGTAGGAAGAAGATCCTGAATGTGTCTTTTCGTCTTGTCGCTAACCCATTGGTTGATCTTATCGCGGACAGCGGTAGGGTTGGTATGGAAATCGGTTTTCTCCAGCTGATCGCCGAAAAGGTTTAACATACATTGGCGTACTTTCCTCTGGTCCGATATCCACAGTCGGTTCGCCGATGAGTAATCGTAGTCCGTTGCGTTCGCCTAAATAAAAGGTAACGTGTGTCGGCTTTGATACAATTTTATATTTCTATCAGATAAAAGAGAGAGCCACAGACTAGCCAGCGATGGAAAGTATCGGAGAAACTTAACGTAGCATGTTCCAGTAGGATTTCTAAAATTCGTTGCTTTTGTACCGCGGAAGAAAAATGTGTTGGATATATTTAATATTTTACGTACGCATTCGTAATTATTCGACTGCGCAATTATTAGGCTGAGCTCGCACGAGTTTCTTTAACGTTTTTCTATGTTCGACACGCTACAAAAAATGTTGTACCCCTTCCGTAACTGTGACTCTGCAGACTCGAAATTTTCACAGTAGGCTAGGATAGGCTAGGATAGGCTAGATAGTCTAGGATAGGCTAGATAGTCTAGGATAGGCTAGATAGTCTAGGATAGGCTAGGATAGGCTAGGATTGGCTAGGATAGGCTAGGATAGGATAGGCTAGAGAAAAGCAACCGCATTTTAGGGGAAAATATTTTCTAAAGAAGAGAAGCACGAAAGTAGTATAAACTCCTGAGGAATTCTGCTAGCAGAGGAGCATTCGTCATAGGTTTTCACAACCTAACGAAGGTTCCCTGATCGAGGACAAGGGGACCGGATAAGAAGAAGCCAAGGAGCGGACATCAGCCCCGTAGCGAGCGATCAAACACGACATCCGGGCTCGCGATACTAATTATCCGGCTCGCCTTGGAATACTTGCTGGCTCTCTCAGAGGACAATGATGCAACCGCCACGAGCCTCCTCACCTCGGAGCCTAACCCGTCGGCGTTCTCGAACGCGTAGTATCGTTGCACGTCGACCTTGGACAGATCGTTCGGGATGTGCAAGGCCTTCCTCAGGGACTGCTCGGTGGTGCCGCGAGCGCCGAAATACGCCAGGCTCAGGGCTTCGTAGAGGCTGTGAGGGCTGAAGAAAATGTTGTCCTGGTCCTGGATCAACGAGGTCTCCTTGAGGCTGTTCAGCGCGAATTTGAATCGCGCCGTCCTCAGGCCCTTCTTCGCGCCAGGACTTGACAGAGCAGGATTGTCATCCCCGGTCAGACACTGCGAGGACACGCTGCCGACCAGAAGCACCACCGCCAGCACCGACATCGCCTGGAAACATGATCGTCGTTTAGCACATGCGAGAAAGCGTCCCGTTTTTCTTGCAGAGAAACCGTTAGTCATTGGTGTTACTGGGTTACCTCGCGAAAAGATCATTTTTTTAGGGCAGTCCTCCTGTCCGAACAGTGTACGGAGAGCGATCGAATTATTATGAATACTAACTTACCACACGCCACTTCGAAACTACTACTTTATTTGAAGTTTGGTAACGGACGGATAGACTGCGGATTATTATGCAAAATCGAAATAATCTGGATTAACCCTTTGCACTCGAGGCTAAACATAGGTATTACTTTCAAATGTACGTTATATTTTTTATATTTATTTGCGTTTGCCGTCACCCGGAAGCCTAGAAAATGTATTCGAGCTGAAGATAAAAAATTGAAAAAATAAATCTAAGAAAAATTGAATATTGTCGTATAGCGCGAGTAAGGAATATGCGATGCGGATGTGATTTATTATCGAAACTTTAATTTCCTAAACAATTATCGAGACTGGGTACGGAACAGGTTCGAAACCAGTTTCATTCAGCGCGCGGTGTTCGAACGCTCGAGTCCGCGACTTTTGCAAACGAAAACGAGAGGTTTCATGCGAAATGTGAACGAAAGACGGTCGCGTTTCACGACTAATGGCCGGGTGATCGCGATTACGATGGAAGACAGGCGGTAAAATGAAACGTCAGATATGTGTAACGCGCCTCGCCGTGCGTGCGTGCGCGCGTCACTTATGCAAACGTAATTGCACCCTTCGAAAACGTCTTCGGGTGCCTCGGGTAATTTCCTGTACGATTGCGAAATTCAGCGGGCAAACGATATATTTCAATCTTTTTCACGCCGCGCCGCACCGTTATTTTCTGCCGGAATTGCCGCGAACGCGACACGCACGGACTGCCAGAGGAAATTCGAAAGCGTGAACTGCACGCTTTTCAAATAATAGTCGTATAAACGCCGGGAACAAATTGCAAATTGATCAGAAAATATTAACTTCACGAACGGAGCTTGCGAGCGAAGGAAACTCAACGTTCTGATTTTTCGAGACGCCGCACAGTGGACAATTTGGACAAAATCGGATTCCAAATCGAGGAACTTTCGATAGGAATGAGGTAGAGCGATGAAATTTTTTTTAAATTAAAGCCGAAACTTTGTAGAACATGAGAAAAATAGGGAGACTGCGGTAAATGTGTAGAAATTCAAGAAAATTTTGGTTTTACCATTTTCTTTATTTCCATTTATTTTGACGCTTTTTGCGCGTGTGTTTCACATTATAAAAATCTTCGTTTATCCTACCGAATGATTTCCTACAAACAGAGTAGGAGCGAAAGACATTATTAATGTAGTTTTTTATATTTGGAATATCTTTTCTGGAAGAAATAGTTCAGTAAGCTTGAAATTAGTTACAATTGAAGGTTTGGGTGCAAAAAACACAGAGAGTCGAGATTTTTTTAATTGTTTCATTGTTGCACCAAATAGTCAGCAATGTATAAAAATATACAAAACTTATGCAACAAGTACAACTGTAGCAAAGAGTGGATTTTTCTTGTTCTTATACGAAGGTCTTCGATTAAACTGTAGATTTTATGCATTTATGAGAAAAATGAGAAAAACAAAACAGTGAAAACGTAAGAAAAATTTACAAATGCATCATTTTCGTCCTATTAAGATTGCCAAGAAAGGAACTAAATTTCTATTTTGCTCCAATTTGTTCTAATTAAGGTAATAAACTTTAATCTTGCATACAGATTACGATGCAAAGCCGTTAATTGGTGCAAGTGGTGCATTTTTGTCAGCCATTGCGTTCTCCGGTAGAGCAAGAGATATTATTTCATTGATATCGTATCGATCGCGTGCGATGTATGAAGAAGTGTCGTTTCTCGCGAACGTTTCAGAGAAGAAAGGACTTTCTCGATCGGAGAAAGCGACGATGCTCTCTGCCGGAGATGCAAAAGGAAAATCGAGAACCCAGCGGAGAAAACAGCTTCTGGAACGGCATTTTTTCATTTGGCTCTCGTGCGATGGCATTTTGCTTTCGGTGACGTAGCCATGACCCCTAAACGCTGCCGGAACGAGTGAGCTCTCAATTCTTAATGCACGCGAGGTCGACGTAATATCAGAAAATAAATCGCCGAATGCGTCATTCCTACACGCGACATTTTTATTTTTGACCATGGGAGAAGTTTCACGCAGGAATCACGCTCTAATTAACGCGACAAGGCGCCTGACAATTGCGAGATTATTGTTCACGGTGCGACCTTAAGAACCTGCCAGATTAAACTTTGCATTAATTATGTCACTATCAAGATTTATGTCTGCTTGATAAACCACTTGTCAGAATTTCTAACGAAATGATAGCGGTTCATTCAAACGCTCGTTCGTGATTTATTATTTATCAGCCCTCCTACGCTCCCCGGATTAAAGTTCAACCAATTCCTGCTTTAGATAGCGAGACATCTTTTATTTTTCTGCGATAGTGTTGCAATTCGATGTACAGCCGCTCCAAAAAGTGTTTAAACGCTACCGCGTCTCGAATAATTGTCGATATTTAAATTGTGATCATTTCGTAGAAAGAAATAGCACAACCATCAGCCTGAACTCATTTTAAAGCTCGAAGAATCTACTTTGGCGAATTCAGTGGTCAACAAAATTTTCTAAAAATTGTCCTCTCAAATGAAACTGTCATAGATTCGAAGATTTAAGCCTCCGTGTAAAAGGAAAACGGGTAAAAGTACCGTAAAATTCTGTAGTGTAACTATTTTCGAGGATCATATTAGGGTTAATTATCAACTTTGGACAAGAAGAAGACGAACATTAGCAATCTGTTCCCAACAGAAAAGAAAGAAAAGCAAAGAAGATTCCAAGTTCAAGAGTTTTCTTTATCTTAGACGGTTTGCATCTTTTTCAATATCCAGAAAGTATTTTCGCAAACGTCGCAAAATGATCTACGCACGGCGGACATCAACACAGAAAAATACGTTTTATCTTATCGTAGCAAACTAACGCATTTTCTTTTGCAGACATCGGGTTACGGTCTCTTAGATAACAATTTTCTACTCGGCCCGTATATTTCCAATTTATTTAGAAACTTCTGTGTCCCGAACATTTTCATCCACAGTAATATCCGAAGCATGAAACGTGCACAGAAAGCGGGCTTTCACGATTTCTTCGCGTTTACAATTGCAAATGACATCCGGAACGCAAAATATGACGGTCAACATGTTCAAAAATAAAATTTGAGCTCTAACATAAAGAAACATCAATTTTTCGAGTCGTCTTACAGAACATTGTTTCAAAAATACAGCTCTTGAAGTCCCTAGCTGACTTTCTACAATTAATGAACTTGTGACTGTCTTCTTCATGGGACTTTCTCAATTATCGACTTTTTCCTTTGATTCTAGTTCCCCTCCACTTGCTATTGTGATCCAATGTTCATATTTGTTCAATGAACGAAATGATAAATGTAGTTGTCGAGACATGCGTAAACGTATCCTGAAATTCAATGTGTTATCAATCAATCTTCGAGACGGACATGTTACTAGGATAATAAACGTATTATTGGTAATATTTCCTGTTAACAACAGATAATATTTTACAGTAATGCGTGTAAGAGACACGCGACGACGCGTTTGCGTGTCGAGGGATTCGAAAGACGAAGGCTAGAAGAGAAAAGTGCTCGGACGACGAAGAACGAAAGAAACCAAGACGAGTGAAAGCAACGAATAACCCATGACATCATAGAGTACGACTTTCCTGTCTGAAATTAACGTGTGACATGGCTCGCGTGACGAAAGCGAGAGAAAACACCGCGCCTTCGCGTTCGTTCCTGTTAGGGCAGCTCGACACGTGGGAAACTCGCCTGATTATTCCGCTTTAATGACCCCCCGCGGATGCGAACAGCCGGAAAAGATTTTACGTAATTTCGTATGCACCTTCCAGCCTTTTTCTCGACAAGGTCCCGCTTATCTGAACCGCCTCGCGTTGTCTCGAAAAATACGAACAAAGCTTCGTGTCAAACGTTTCGTAATCTCCTCTAATTTCCAATCTTGCGACGTTCCGTTAGCGTCATCAATTATCCACTTTCGAAACAACAGCCGAGAGTTGCAAAAGCTGTTGCATGATTCGTTCGACATAATCGTGCCACCATTTCTCCGTGGCTTTCTGCGACGCCCCCATTCTCAATTCAGCTGACAAATTTTGATATAATTCCATGAAACGAATATCTCGGTTCTCTGTGGACGAACTTTATTTGTTGTGGTTTGCTGCAGAAAGTAGATAACGTTAATGACGTACGCAGACGCATTGATCATGCTGAGTCAGGAAGAAAGGAAGGACATGTCGCGCCCCTAAAGTTGTACGAATTATTACGTAATTTGTTCGATAATCTGCTGCCTTTTCTAGTGCTTTTCTGTGACCCACCGTCCCCGATTTTAACTTGTTCGAAAAACTCGTGATATCTTAATAAAATGAATATCTCAGATTTCTCTAGACAAACGAAATGAACACTATTTAGGGTTAACACAACCCTTAGCACTCGAATGGCGACTATAAGGCTTCAAAATTTGAACTATCGCGTTCAAAATATTTTTTACATTATTAAATTTGTTTGTATTTAGTAAATTACTAAACATTTCAGTGCTGTACGAGTAAATTGCACCATTTTCGTATGTATGGCATGAAAAAGTAGATAGAAATATTATGAATAGAAATAATCTAAGTCGGAAGAAATGTTTCGTTTTAGTGTTAAAATGGCTTCGAGTGCAAAGGGTTAAAAGTTGTTTTTGTAGGTTATCTATGACGCACCGGCCAGACATTTCATTCGAATGAAAAACTCTTGATAATTCGGTGAGACGAACATCTCGGCTTCCAGCGAATGAACTGTATTTGGTGTTGTTTGCCGCGGAAAGCGAACGAAGATGGCAGCGCTGGAAGGAAAAGAGAATGTTCGACTCTTTCCTGCCGAGAACCGGAGTTTTACGTAATTTTTTGAACACGATTCGTCGAGTAGTTCGAAAAATTTGTAAATGCCGGCAAGGAAAGCCGCAAGACGACAGAATGAATTCTTCATCCGTTTACGTGCTCGGTTTACGGAACGTTCACGTGCGGGCCGTGTAATCGAGAATGTCCACGCGAAAATATGTTGAACATCAATCATCGAGCATTCTTGCACGTTGCAAATTGCCTTCGCGGAGGAAAATATTATTTACGAGACAGACTACGACGGCGTTGCTCGTTGTCTCATGGAAACTGGAAATTCCATGGCTCATCGCTCAATCGCCTTTTTAAAGGCAATAAAATGAACGAAAGAGCAAACAACGCTCGTCCTTCATGGTCTACAGAGGATGTAAAACGAAGCTCGAAGATACTGTCTTTGTTAGGTGTTCTTTTTTTTTTTTGTTTTTGCGTGGGAATATGAACGTACTCTTTGTGCGACCAAGTTGCACGATTCAACATGTCGGCTGATCGGAGATAAACAACTTGCCGTGAAAACAACGAGTGCGACATTTTTCGGTTTGATATTCAAAGTCGTAAATCATCTATAAATAATACTAATCGCCGTTGCAGAAACAGTATAGATGGAGAAGTCTTTAGTTCCATAATGCAATGTTCATTTGTGTCTACGATTCGAGTTTTAAAATGAGTTCAGGAAATGGTTGCACTATTTGTTTCTACGAAATTATTATAATTTACGTATCGACAATTTTTCGAGACGCAGTAATGTCTAACACTAGGTTTACAGGACCGTGCGGTTCTAATATTTTTAGTTTAAAATTATTAAGACTCCAAGGATGCATACGTGAGAAATTATTTAGAAAATTTATTTCTTTGGGTATATATTATTTTTAAAATATTTCTAAAAATCTGGGTTGCACGTTCTTGTAATTTTTTTAAAGCGATGCAAAATAGTCACATAGTTTTAGTGGTCCGTAAACCTAGTGTTTAAATACGTTTTGGAGCCACAGTGTATGACGTAATAATTTCCGGTGTGTTAAGTGCTCTCGTTACCGAAAATTGTTTATGCAACTACAGGAATGTATTAGAAAGTATTGAAACAAATCCTAGATATTATTTCAAGCTGTTAGGAGCAAAAACACGAAATCAACCGATCGAAAAACCAAGTGTCGGGCTAATCTTATCAGAGATGATTTAATTCGAGCGATTAAGGTCAGGGGTCGTGCCTTGTGCATCTTTACAGATCTCTCAAAACATTCGTGATAGAGCATAAAAGTGTTTTCCAGTGGCATAAAACGTTTCCACGCACACAACAGCGTTCTTAATTAAAAAATGGGAATCACCTCGGTTTGCAGGGAGAATGAACAGGATGATATAACGATCATTAACGATTAGATGAAACGATTGTTCATGAAATTGTACGTTTCCCTTCATTAATTTATAGTTGATGTTAAAATAATTATCCGAGAGAATCACTTTCCAAGATCTTATCCTGTTAATTCCATCTTTCAGACACGGAATCCTTTTTCTTGCAGAATTCGTGTCATGGAAGAACGTTTATATTCAAAACCGGGCATGTTTAAGAGAAGTTTTAAAATTATAGCTCTCAAGCGTGCTTATCAAAAAACATGCAACTCTCATCTCGCTGATTATACGAAATTTTTTCTCCGGACGATGAAATCATTCTTTCCTGATTGAAAATAAATCAACAATGTTAATTACAGTCCAATCGTTCCTGGACCGAAGACTTCCTTCATAGACAGCTACGTTCATGCGAAAAGAATACTGTGTATAAATAATTCACTAGGCATCGTTAAGCATTAGTATAATTTTTCGCTTCTTGTTTCGTGATTAGAGTGCAAATTTGATGGAGTTATGAGAAAAATGTGTTGAAGAAACATCGAACAGTGGAAAGGTTAAGAGAATGTAATAATCGACAACTTGTTCAACTTGTTTAGAAAACGCCCATTTTGCAAAATCCGCTATTCATGATCTATTTCGCAGCTGTAGCCAGATTTCCCTTATTTTAAACAATTCCCTAACAAGAAACAAAATTTATAGGAGAAAGTAATTCACACTCTATTGACTGCCACTAACACTCTAACCATAATCGATTCGAAAAACTGCGGATCAAAAAAATATTGCAAAAATTGACTTTCCTGCTTTATTGATTTGAATCGAACCGATACATTGCTATTCATTTCTGTCACGGATGGATACAATCGAGAATCTGTTAATAAACAACACAAGTATTTATCTCTCTCAAGATACAAGTGACATGGGGACCAAATCAGGCCATTTTCTCTTACGGCCGGTCTACGCTCGTATGTTTACAATCGGAGTTGTAAGTTGACAAACAGTATTCTCTTGTAACAGGCCGAGGAATGTATTCTTATCGATCGAAATATTCGAAATCAGTCGGAACTGCGCGCAATAGTGTTTCGCCTCAAACAAATATGTAAGGGAAGCATAAATTCTGAGGGCCAAGCGACAGAGATTCGTGAAGAAATCGACAGCACTCTAAATTGCAAGAATTGACTTTCCTGTTTCATTGATTTTAATCGAACCGATACGTTGCTATTCATTTCTATCACGGATGGATACAATCGAGAATCTGTTAATAAACAACACAAGTATTTATCTTTCTCGAGATACAAGTGACATGGAGACCAAATCAGGCCATTTTCTCTTACGGCCGATCTACGCTCGTATGTTTACAATCGGAGTTGTAAGTTGACAAACAGTATTCTCTTGTAACAGGCCGAGGAATGTATTCTTATCGATCGAAATATTCGAAATCAGTCGGAAATGCGCGCAATAATATTTCGCCTCAAACAAATATGTGACGGAAGCATAAATTCTAAAGACAGAGATTCGTGAAGAAATTGATAGCACTCACTGGTTCGAGGAGTCCCATTCTCGTTGACGCACGTGTAACTTGTTTGTTATGTTATGTTATGCCCTCGGCTAGCTGTGCGACAATGTGGAAAAGAGAAAAACGTCCGATTAACGCTCGCAACCGAGTCGAACTGAATGCAGAACGGAAAAGCAGAGCCGCGAAGCCGAAGAGTAACTGGCTCCTCGGCCGGTTCCCCACCACGGTTTTACTCGAGAGTCAGTGTCACGTTTACTCATCGGCCACGAATCCTTCGTTGCCGAAGAGCCGAGCCCACCGGTCGTTTCTTCGACCGCGCTGGAAATGCCCGGTCGTAATCGTTTCATTGTCAGGAAATCCCGAACGCGGATCTCCCGCGAACGGCGTGGCAGATCTAGCGTCCGCATCGTAAATCGTTGATTCATTGCGCGTACTGCCGATCCGATCGTTAGTGCCGCGGCATGCACGAAACATACAGTCGGTCAAACAAGTCTCGATTCACACTATAATACGCACGCACAACTTTTCAGCCAGCGAGCAACTTTTGAACCCCGATTTTTGGCATTTTCTCGTCATGATGTGTAGGATTACATAGTCAAAAGTTGAGAATTTTTGGGTCCCAAGGTGAAGTTTGACCTGTTATTACAGTAGAAGTCCCCATTCACAATTGAATGCACACGTTTGACTCTTTTAACACTAAGTCAAATGATTTAAATTTTTGAAAAAACTTCTCCGAGACTTCGAGAAGTCTTCATGCACACTTTGAAGTTGACTGGCGTTTTTAAACGTCGACTTGACTACTTGAACTTCTTCGAGAATTTCGAAAACCGAAATTTCGAAACAGAATTATTCGGATAAATAGGACCTAACAACTTAAGCTTCTTCAGGAACGTGGATTCTTACGACCGGTAATAACCTTGTACGAATGTCAGTGCGTAGATTGTTGATTCATTGTTGATACAGCAGGCTATCGAATTATACATATTACAGCTATAACACAATATGTACAGTTGATCGAAGAAGTCTAATACTAAACCTACGAGGCACTACAAGCGATTATAATGTTTTGTTTTGTGCCATTTTTGTTACACTATGTGCTTGAACGAAGAAATTCAGTGAATCGTTTCTTATGGAAGCAACTTTGTAATTTAAATAGTTGTGAAATAAAAATTATGAAACCGGTCATTCGTGCGGCAGTCAAAGTTTAGTGTTAAAAAGGAGTAACTTTTCTGAAAGTGCGTCTGACGACTGGAACTTCTCCAAGAACATGAAATTAGAATTGTTAGTATAAATAGGGCCTGATGACCTTGTGCACATGACTCACAGTTGTCCACAGCATCGTTTTAGTAGTTCAAGAGTTTCATTTATAACCAGGAACGAATTCAACGGAATTATTTCCAGAGCAAATGGTCTTTAACACTAGGTTTACGGAACATTAAAAGTGAAGAACGTGTCCATCCAAGTTTTCAGCCATTTTGTAAATAATTATCGACTATTCCGTCGACCCTTCTTTAATGTGTTTTTTTTTTAACGAATATATTTGTAATAAGACAATCCTTAAACTGTGGATCTGTATGCAAAATATATAAAATTTTCTGCAATAGTTGCAAAATGCTGGAACCGAATCAATTCTTTTTGTTTCTTCCTCTAACGATTGTAATGAATTCGTGAAGATGCATTGATATTATTAAACTCCTTTTATCTGGACGCTGTTTTAATATATACTCTATTTAATATATACTCATTTTGAAATTGTTCACTTTGTTCAGTGTATACCACACTACAAAAAAAAATGGCGAAATAAAATGTATTGTACAAAACTATCGAACAAAGAACAGCTCATACGACTAAAATCCACACAAAATATAAATTATCAAAACAAAAAACGTGGAATGACAACTCATTTTTCTGTCCGAGCTCAGCGTTTCGAATGAAAAATGTTCTTCGGATAACCGAGGACGATGACTACGTTAAATGGATTTTCTATGATCATTTGTTTCGGGATTCACAGGAGGATCAAGTTTTCAAAACGACATGATTAGGCTCGCACAAGTTTACCCGAGATAAACAGTTGTCGATGACGCTGCACATGGCGTTGAAAAATAGTTGCACGTCATCTTGCCTCGAACATGATCGTTGTAACACTATCGAACACCTATTTACTATATATGTAGAATAAAAATATATGTAGAATAGAAATATTCTAGGTCGGAAGAAATGTTTCGTTTTGTTGTTAAAATAACTTCGAGTGCAAAGGGTTAATAATCGACAACTTCTCGAGAATCGAAAACAGCGTTGGAACGCTTGAAACGCTTTTTACTTTTCAGATATACTGTATGAAGATTTGATCGAACCGATGACTCGGCTTTCGGAGCACATTGGCTTGCGTTTTCACGTAATTCGGAGCTATTTGGATGCGCGAGGCATTCTTCTGACCTCTTCCGGATCGTTTTCCTCGTGGCAGTGTGCAAAATCGCGTTTGAATCGCTGGCGCCGCGCCAGTGAAAGCCTTCGTCGAAAGAAACGCCGCTCGTTCGTGAATTCGCGAATCATGCTACCCGGGTCGAAATCATTGTCTCGGATCGTTGACATTGACGCCACAGCGCGGACAAGTCGGCACGGCACATCTCGCTACATTTTTATTTGACAATGCACGAAAATTTGATATTATTAAATTTTCTCTATATATATACATTAACACTAGATTTACGGGACCCGTCAAAATGACGGATTCTAATATTTTTAATTTGCGAATATTGCGATTGTAAAAATGCATCCATGAGCAATTACTTAATAAATTGATTTCTTTGGGTATATATTATTTAAAAAATGGCTACAAACTTCGATCGATACGTTCATGTTATTTATATAAAGTAATGTAAAATAGTCATTTTTAGTGCTCCGTAAACCTAGTGTTAATAACCAAATTACGAGAAGTGCCGAAAACAGGCCGTTTGTCCGCACTTAGTGACGGGTCAAACGACGCAACGAGCAATTAAACCAGCGTGTTTCGAAGAACATCAGAGCCAATTAAGCGATACTGCGTCGCTGTCTGCGATTTGACCCACGCCTAACGGAAATCTTGCCCGAGTTCGTCTATAAAGTGAGCTTAGTACCCTGTTAACCGATAAGGCACCGATTCAATCGAACGAATCATTTTTATTCGCGAGGAATTGACCCTTCTTCAGCTCTCTTCACTTTAACTGCGGTCTACGAGCGAACATACGTGTTGGGTGTAAAAATAAATTCGCGAGTGAAAGCCTGATTTAGAAATAAAATTAAAGAAATTAAAGATTAGATTTAGAATAAAAATAAAAAGAAGCTTAATGATTTTCTTTTACATAATAATTTCAAAAGAACATCACATCGTTCTAAAGACTTGTTGAATTATGAATGAAATCGCTTTCAAATGATTGTACGAAAAAAAGTCTGAAATCATTTTGTCTCGTCCGGTAGTACCAGTGTTGCCCGCTGAATATCAATTTGTTAATACTGAAATTAACGAAATTATAGCGTGAGAAGAGCACGCCGTTACCAAACGGCTAATCATTGTAATTATTTCGACGCTGTTCGTTTCTACGAATGAAATGAAAGTGAAATGCAGATACGCGCATTCAACGTGTTAATTGGTTTACAATTACGTCGGCGCGCCGTGTTACTGCGTTATGTTCTTTTTCGGTTCCCGGCCTTACATCGGCTTCCGAGTAAGCGCAAATGAAAAGAATAAGTGGATTTCTCGAAGAAGTAGCAAGCATTTGTGAAACAATTGATTAAAATTCAATTTCTTACGGGAAACCTGTCTTAGGGAACGTCGAACTGTATTTATAACAAGCATGGAATCACCGTAATCGACTTAATTACGGTTTGTTTTCAAACCCAATTATCCATATTGGCTGAGAAAAACGAACTCAACGCTCTATTATGCAATGTACGCACATGATTGTATATCTGTGTTGTTGGAAATCAGAAATAATCAACGCGGTTCGAATGAGCCTTGACGGTCAAGATTCAATCGCTGGAATCAGTTTATATGTCTATTATCAATTCAATCGTTCGGTTTTGTAACCATTTTTTTGGGGTGAAAGTGGTGCCATAACTAGATTTCGGATTGAGAATGGACGTTGAATAAAAATTTAATACCTTCTTTCTTGATAGTTTTAAGATAAAATGAAAATGTCATACATTTAATTTTTTGCAATTTTTATTTCATTAAATAACTTACTTTGATTTTATGGAATTTTTGTGGATTCTAGTTTACCAGTCAAAGTGTTGACAACGCACATTGAAATATCAATGAACACAAATACAGCTGGTCCCTTGTTTGGCGTAATGTCTTTCTAATTCTAAGCGTAAAGATGGTTGCTAGTCTAGACACGACAGTCCCTCCTTAGAAGCTTCCCGACTTCATAATTCAAGAATGAGGTGTGTCCTACTAGTCATTTATCATGAGTAACTCTTTACAACAGTAATGGGATTAACAGAATCGAAGGACGTCAGTGGTATTAGTATTCTGATCTTGTTGAAATTATTAAATTAAGAATGACAATTTTCTTTGACTTCTTACAATCAATTATTATTCTACATCTTACCTGAACGTTTCCCGCAGACATCGTCAGTAACCGGAAGTTCTCACGCTGGAACCAGGGGATTTTCGTTTCGGCGCTAATCGATGATTCGTTCTCGAAGATCTTTCTGCCTAGGCACGTTTTTAATTAAAGCCCGTGGTTTTTAGAATGGTCGATAAGTTAATGAAGATTTTACTCGTGTCCCTGTCGAGCTCTATGCACCAGGAAGAACTCGAGGAAGATGGAGCCTCGATCCTCTTATAGTGCGCATTTATACTCCCATGCGAACATGTGTGGACCCACGTGTTTGTAGGGAAAATCCCAACTGTGACAACAATTATCAGTAACTGTAATTGCGTATCCATAAACGAAGCTGTTCGCTGACCTGCTACGATCGACGGCCGACATGTTCCCGGAATTCAAGTTTATCAACAACGTTATCGAATTGTTTATTGCACCGAATTGATTGGGGAAAAACGGTTGTGGATCGATCAGTGTGAAACGAAATGACAGGTATCGAAGTTTCGAATTCGGGAGAAATTGTGGATATAATTATTAGACTGTGATCATTTTGTTGGAAACAATGGTACAGCCAGTAAACCTAGACTCATTTTAAAGCTTAAAACTTCTAGTTCTACTGGCGCACAGTGGTTCAGATTGGAAAATCGTGTGACATTTTTGTATAACTTTTAAACCGTATGTTGTCGGTATATTCTTAAATTTTTCAAATTTGTCTACTGTTTGCAATGACACCTATTTTCTGAAGTGTCCGATTTGTGCGTAACATTTAAATGTTCATCGAATTAATATGGGAAAACGTTTCTTTGAAATGCCCCCAGGCTACGATCAAATACCACAAAAAGTCAATAAATCAAAATATGTTTTATTGTTTGTTCTTCTCGGAAACCTACTGAACGCACCGATTTCTATCTTTTTCGGGGAGGCATTCTTAGTGGTTAACCAATGCTACAACCATTTATTATACTAACTGACAGTAGACGAAAACAATGGTATGCCTTTTAACATTTTATTTAAGCATTTAATTCTTCGTATCACATTGTGTTGCGGTTTGGACGAGTATAAACGCATTCAACGTTATAAGAAAGATGCAAATCAATAAATTATTAGGTCTTCAATGGGCAAAAAACATGGTAATAAAACTTTTACGTGGTCTCTTCTATTCAATATCTAACAGTACAGAAATCGAAACGTTGACAACTTGCTAAATTCAAGACCCTCGTGTATTCAGTAACTTTCAGATCAACAATACGTAACCTAATTTAAGATGTAGATAAAATGTTGGAAACATTCGGGTAAAAACTGTTGAAGTAAATAAAATAATAACCAACTCATTGATTAACTGGAAGTGCAAGTAAACGATTAATTACACACGTAAACAATCAAATCCTTTTTCGAAATGAATGTTACGCTATTCTCAAATGGATAGAGTAGCCTACGATTTATCGTTTATCTAATTTTCCATCGCAAGCTCTATCGATGGTCATCGGGGGTATGGAATCGTTGATAAATTTTTGACAATACGTGCTCGAATGTAGAAATTTATTTATAATAAATCCTAATGGAAGCATCTTTATGATCTCAGTAATTATAAAATAAGAAATGTAAAACCAGTCATTCGACCGGTCGTGGTTAGTGTTGACTAAGTAAACGTTCTCATCAAAACGATACGTTATCCGAAATGAAATTCAGACTGAAATTCTCGCTGATCTTTAATCTTATTTTTAAGATTGTACATTTGCATATGCACCGGCGCGGCGGTCTGGTAATTATACTGTTTGCGATCCGTTGCGTTTCGTTCCGCGTAACGCGCAAACGAATTTCCCGAGAATCACGTTGGCCGATGCTGAAACGCTTCATAGAAATCGGATGCATCCTCGTTTGCACGGACATGATGATCGTGCCTGTTGCACCGACGAGCATCGACCGCTCGACTCGTTGCCAGGTGCTCGTCGTTGTACTCGTGAAACATCCCAAGAGCCGCTGAATAATCACGAACTTAATGATTTCAGCGTATCGGGGATTCGGCCGAAAAACTGGTGACCAGGGAGAAACGCAGATCGGAAATCCCCGGATCCGGGAACAAAGCCTCGTTGAACATGTTGGAGGACATCACGGCGAAAGTCTGGAGAGTGCTGCCGGTCGTCGAGATTCCTCGGGATTGGGCACTTGCGTACTGTATAAAGTACACGGAGATCTCCGAGCAGGTGGAAAAAGCCAGCATGCAGTGCCCAACTCCTGGCACGGACTGGGATTGCACGTTCATCGAATTGGTAAAGTCAATGAAACGATGAACGGCACCGCAACATGCTGTATTATCGATATTATGAATTCTGAAACGTGCTTCAAGTTTTCAGCTTTGTTTCGCAGAAATTCGAGACAAAATACAGCTCAATTTCTAGCTTGAGATATTTTCTAGTGCGCTCTGCTCTCGATTTCATCCAGAAAACTCATCGAATTGCGTAAAAATGCTTGACTTCCACGGCTTGCACATCGTCAACTTTTGGCCTACTTCCAACGCTTATATTACCAAATATTCGCATAATCTCGGCAACTACTGACCAGCGCGCTCTAAATTGAATCTTCCTCTTTCGAATGAGCCCTTTACCAGCGACAAAATATTCTCATACAAGGACGAAAAGTTGAGGCAAGTAAAACCATTTATCGCCTACTTTTGTCGGTAACGTGGTCACTCTTCCTTATCGCAAATCTACAAAGTCTTGGTTTAATTTTTGGCCTACTTCCAACGCTTATTATTACCAAATATTCGCATAATCTCGGCAGCTACTGACCAGCGCGCTCTAGATTGAACCTTCCTCTTTCGAATGAGCCCTTTACCAGCGACAGAATATTCTTATATAAGGACGAAAACTTGAGGCACGTAAAACCATTTTTTGTCGATAATGTAGTCACTCTACCTTATCGCGAATCTATGAAGACCGATTGATTGATGCATCATTTTCTTCGCAGTTTCGACGACTAAACTGTAGTACAGTGAATTCTCGATACAAGTCACTTGCGCGGTTCTGGCCAGTGACATTTAGACAAAATCTGTGGTTCTCGCCGAATGTCGCATCTGAAACACACAGTGCACACTGGAAATGTAAAAGTCATTATCCGTATGGTGGTGTGGGTAGTTCCAGTGACCATTAAACGCGAGCCTCGCAGTGACTTATATCGGGACTTCGCTGTACTTGTTTATCCTTAAAAGTTCCCTGGTAGAAAAAGAAGATTTACGTTCAACGTCTATCTACATTCACATTGTACAAATACAATTTTACAAGAAAAGGATAGAACACATATGAGAGAACAATGTTTGCGATTTATCATTATAGCGGATCTAAAACCGAGAACCATAAGTTTGTTAATTTCAGAAGGCCAATCAACGCGGTTCGCTCATATATTCTTTAAACTATATTCTTTAAGAATCAATTCTTTTCTAAGGATTCGCACAAGGAATATCTTCTTAATGGATAACTACTTTCAACAAATCGGTGACGGAAATTTATCTGATATTTAATCTAAAAAAATGCAGGGAGGAGGACGAGACGATTTTAATATCGGAAAAATAGTCTCCTCGTTTAATGAAGTTTCGGATCAAAGTTTGAGATCGAAGCTGCTCCGCGGTGCCGAAACTTGCGGGAAATTATGGCAAAAATATAAAGCCGTTCAAGAGCAAAGACTCATTCGAATGCAGTTAATACACGTGAGTTTGACAAGTAGAAGAATAGAATTTGCTGCAATTCGATAGTTGATATTCACCGAAGTCGTGCTTCCTAAGGGAAAAACCAGAAGGAAAAGACATGTAAAAAAGAGTGGAAAAAATAGTCGGAAAAGAGCAAAAAAGAAGAAAGGTCGGAGAAAATCGGAAGAGCGGAGAAAATCGGAAGAGCGGAGAAAAGCGCGATTGGCTGCCAAGAAGATGAAAGAGATTCAACGATCACTGACAAGCAAGACTACAGAACTCGAAAATAAAAGTAACGAATAGAATGCTTCTTCATCTTTTCTAATTCGTCATTTATAGACTGCGGATTTTGTACAAAATGAGTACATCAAATGCGGAACAGAAAAACCGCACAAAGAATTTGAAAATGCTGAAACAAGTGCATATGCAGTTTCTCTGTTTCACAATTAACACTAGATTTACGGGATCCTAATTCTAATATTGATTCTAATATTTTTAATTTACGAATACTGAGATTGTAAAGATGCATCCATGAGGAATTCTTTAACAAATTGATTTCTTTGAATATATAAAGATGACCACAAATTTTGATAGATGCAATCACCTTATTTTTGTAAAGTAATGTAAAATAGTTATTTTTAGTGCTCCGTAAACCTAGTGTTAATGCGGATCATTTTTATTTTCTATTAAAATCCGCAGTGTAGTTATTACCGATCGTATTCTTATTTTATTTAGGTGATCAAATATTTAATACGCGTTAACTTTCGTAATTATTTTGCCGAAAAGTTTAAACGAAGTCAACAGTAAGTATAAGTGGCCGTGACTTTGAGGAATAAACGAAATATTTTGTAGTAGTTTCCATGAATCCGTAAAATTATTTACAGGAACCTGTTTTATCTTGTGATCGTATTTTGAAATGTTACCTTTGTAGAACATTTGAATCCCGAGGAGCAAAACGAGCTCGACCGACTACATTTGGCAGTGACAACGAAAACTCACAACCATTTAGAAGAGTATCCTTTGAACGAAGAACGAACAGAGTTATCACGCCTCCAAGAGATCGGATTATGTTTATCGCGAGAAACTGCGAAAGCCTGCGAATCCGTTGTCCTCGACGCTGTACAAACATTAATATAATGTGACTGTAAATACGAAATATCTCGCAGTTTGTTTGTCTGCCTTTTTAAACCACTAAACAAAACGGAGTCTCAAGCTGAATAAACGCACCTCGCAACGTGAAAATGAATTCACGCAAAGAGAGACGGGATTTATTTTATTAAACAATTATATAAGTACATATGGTATGGTATGTTATATATGGTATGTTGTTATACCATAATCTCTCACGTAATAGTTTTCTTAGCAATCTTCAGTGCTTTCAATTTAATCTGAACAATATCAAGAAATCGCGCAATTTCGGAAGATAAAATTTGAGAAATACATGTCCGTTGGAAATAATTCGATAATGATCGTCTCCGTATCAGGTATAAATAGATTTTTCATCGGCTAATATACAAAGATTGAGCACGCAATGTGAATTCAGGGTTGGTATTAATGTTATCAATAATTGACGTTCACGAAATCGTAACTGTACTCGTTGGAAATGTCAACGATGACTTTGATAAAGCAGACACGAGTCTCGTTCAAGCTTATCCTATACTTGTACGGCCGAGCTTGGTAAATATGCATGTGCTTATACTGCGCCCCGTTTATAATAATTTTTCGAAGGACTTTAACCATTCAGAAGATATTGGGTACGTTACTTCGTACAGCAAGCTCACAAACCAAATCAGAAATTATTAATATTTATATTTTGTAAACTCTTCAATGTGATCCACCTTACTATTTTATTCGTCTAACAATAATCTTCGGATGTATAAAGCCATTGAACAACAAAAAAGTGTTCATTGTTTTTGGTATGATGATATAAAGAGGGACTTTTTAAATCCTCCATCTACAAAGTATTAGAAATATATACAGGGAGTCCACTTCCACATTTCATCCGCTTCAACATGATTGTTCTTGCTCAAGGTTATTTCAAAGTCAAAAAGGTGGTATCCAATAAATTCAGTTTTTTATTGTCTATCATGCTATCGTAAAAAAATATACTATTCCATTTAAGGAAACATCGGTGACCTTGATATTTCATTAAAAAACACGGCACAACAAATTTTTTCTTCACCATTATATTTGCCCCATGCAATAGTGTCACTTTTTCTGATAGGACTGTAAATACGAAAGATATTTAGGTGTTCCCATTTATGTGGGACACCCTGTATATTACATCTTAGATCGAAAACATTAAAAGAAATATATTATCCTGTCTTTCTTCGAAATTAAAAAATATGTCGTTTCCACTATTGAGACTTTTCTTTTCTTTTTCCAAGCAACTGTCGCTCCCTTCGTTTGTACAAATAAAACTGTTATTATAATTCGCTAGGTGATTCGAATCTGCTTAAAGGGCACTCTACTCCTTGAGAAATTGCTCGAGAACGCGAACGACTGCGACAGTTATCCTTGCCTGTTCTCGAAAATAATCGAGGACGAGTCTATGAAATCCGTTTCTGCCATAATAAGAAACGACACAATGGACAATGGTGGACAGGAATTCAGGCAAACGGTACTGGATTGTGCGATCTGGTGGAAGTTATTCAAACGCTTCGACAAGAATGCGAACTCTCGACGCGAACTGGGAAAATGTTTGTTTCAAACAGTTTCAACCGTGAGCGATGCTGTAAAATATCTTAAACGATTATAAAAATAATAGTATCCTCTGTGCAACATTGCTAATTTGCTTTCAGAAATGTAGGGAACCAGTTTTGGATAAAATAAAATTCTTGATAAGCCCCATTAAAGAAGAATGAAGACTGTTTGGATTGAACTTCAAGATAATGGTATGGCTAGAATGAATAATGTTATTATACATAAACAATGTTTAATAAGATAACAAATAACAATATGAAAATCCTCTATATTTCTGTATAAAATAACATAACTGATACATACAGATAAAATTTGTAACTTTCATACCTATAAAACTCATATATACATGCATAATAAATTGACTACCACTCGCATTCCTAATTTACACAACTTACTTCTGTCGTCGATAAGGAAAAGTTAGAACAATTTAATCTGCGTGATGTTCTTTCTGTCAGCGACAACAAATATCGTCAACTTCTTTGCAGCTCGTTGAAGTGTTAAACAAAATATCACTTCAAAGAGAAACAAGAAATAAAGTCTCAACTAGGACTTTGCGACTTTGAAGAATTCTCTTCATCTTCCGGTTGTGAGTCAGTTGTGACATCCTCAGTCTTTGCCCATATGTTGAATTTATTGCCACTTTTAAAATTTCGGACAATGTTAAAAATACCTATTATTGTGTACAGCATTGCTATCACAATAAAGTAACCACCATAGATAAGATACTAAAAAGGAAAATTTTCAGATTATAGGTACAAACTTAAATGGTTAATAGGGCCTGTAGCAAAAGACATTATTTGAAAATTCTAAGACCGAATTAACAACAGATTCTAACTACTATTACCAAACATGGTAATTAAACGAAATAACAGTTCGGTCTAATCGGGTCAGTAAATAAATTAGTAAACAAAATGAAACAGAAAAGGAGCGTGCACACGGTTCTCCAACTAAACTTTGGGTTGTGATCTTACCTGAGATCTCAGATTTAATCCTAAGTTTCCATTCACTACAATAGCTGTTAATATACTTTGTAATGCAAGCGCAAAAAATGTATTTATACCGAATATTAAACCATAACTATCCTCCGATATAGATTTTGCAACTTCAAAGCTAAAAGTAAATCAGTAGATTAATGATATTATTCTGTAATAATGACAAAAAAGCTTCATGAAAGACTAACTTGATTTAAACTGAAAGTAAATACCTTGCGACAGTGACCATTGTATGATAAATAATTCCAAATATTATGAAAGACAGGTATAACAACCAAATATTATAACTGTACGAAGAGATTACTAATAAAATGCCTTCCATAAGCGACATAAAGGATACCACTATGTCTCCTATCAGCGACCAATTGAATGGTACCTTTCCGACGCAAAATACTGTTATTGTACCTATTTATGAAAATAAAATCTGCATTTATTTCTATGTAATAACAGTCAAATTACTACTATTATAAATTTATACTTCTAACGATATCACTTAAGTGGTACTATCGTCATTTATCTTTTATCTTTTACCGATAGAATTCTACACCCGAAGCATTAACAATTTGAACAATTGTACACGAACTATTCTTAAATTCCTCGGCGATATAAAGTGAAAACCTAAACTGCTCACCTATGATCGTGTAAAGAGCGTCTACAGCTCCATTGTAAATCTTATCACCGGGAGAAACAGCAGTTTGCCAAAGTAATTGTATATAACTAGTAATTTGTAAATAGCCGCAAGTTGAAAAGGCCCACCATATTGACCACTTAACTATATGTCTATTTGAGTAAGCCGATAAGAAGTCCTTCCACAATAATACGTAAGCTCGTCTTATTTTCTCTATTACGGCAACCTTTTTATCGGAAGAACCAAACCGAGCAGGAGGTTCAGATATTTGCGACTTTATAGTCAAATTTTGGCGCAACACTACATTTTCGTCACTTCTATGAAAGTAAATGGACTTTCCAACGGGAGGTAAAAAGAATGCCCATATTGTCGCAAATGTAGTAGCTGAAAAATAGAATTTATTTTATATAGCCAGTTATAACTTCCCAACTAGTTTTCCTTTTCGAAAATGTACAAGTCAAAATAAATACCTGAGATGGTAAGATAATTTAATTGATGGTAATCCAATAGGTCAAAAGAAACTGTTAATTGTGCGATAATACCGGACATACAACGACCGAACAAAGATGCTGCTTTTGTGTGGCTTGTTACTTCTTGATAACGTGTTTTGTCAACTTTAGCATAAATGTACGTGTAGTAAGCTACTTCGGTGGACAAGAATAAGCCGTAAAAAAATTCCAAAATTTGCATTGTCATGATGTCCTTCCCAAAAACGATTAGCAGAAAGGTAGTAGCACCAGACAAACCGCATAGTATAATGACAGGCTTGTATCTCACAAAGTCGGTTATTAAAAATACAACGATTAACGTTGCAAAGTAAGAATATGTAGAGACAGGAAAAATTTCTTGATTAACCTGAAGATAATATTATATTTTTAAAAGATCTTTTATTCAATATAAATCTGGTTACATAAAAGCGAAAGGAAATTCTAATAGGATATATACAAAGAAGGTACTACAATTTCTATATTTTATGAAGATACAAAAGTTCGAGAGACTTATTAATTAATACAAGAAGATTTCATAACGACCATGTATAAATCCAACACATAATGCAGATTACGCTTACCTGGACATCCGTAAAGTTTTTCCATGGGCCAGTTAAATAATCAGTGACAAACGATTCAGAGGGTCTGAATTCTTTGAAACATCCGAATACGCATAAAATACATGAAATTATTATCCACTTCATTTTAATAACTCTTGTTTCTCCTCGTTTTTAGATCACTTGCTAACAATTTAATACCAAAAGTATAATGCAATTTCGCAAAATTGCTGTTTCAATTAATCACACTCTATAAACCAATATATGCATTGAACATTTCGGACTTGCTGTCATCGTTGAACGCGAAGACGTTTATAATTCAGACTAATTAATAGAATTTCACTAACTAAGGGTATAATCACGTTCCCCGAGATTCTTGCCGAATCGAGCGGTGCTTGCACACTGCAAAGCAACCTCGCAAAGTTCAAATTCGAGCATGTGTACAAGTAGAAACTGTGAGGGCGCAGCAAACACATCATATGATGAACGGGAAGAAAAGTTCTTAGGCTATGTCTACGCATTGTAAGACAATTTTAACCGATAAATGTTCCGATTAAAACACAAAAGGCAAGCACATCAGACATAATCACCTATCAGATAGCTATGTATGTCACATGTGACCAGGGGATGTCAACTCCTGTATATTTTTTGGTCCTACATAGGGCGCCCTCTCGGCTAAGCGGTAATCAAACAGATTTCTACTCACCTATAGTCATATGACATACATGGATACTCGTATATATGTATTGTATCTGTATAAACGAAACCAAAATCAACGTAAAGCCAGAGTGGAAATGAGAGTGCTCGAGCCCGGGATTTTATTGTCCCCGGTACAGTGCTGCCCCCTAGTCTAATTTATACCTTGGACCAGAACCTTGCATCATCTTTTTAGCCTGGACCAGAACCTGCATCATTAGCAGTGGATTCCTAATAATGCCAGAGTGGACGCTATTTCTATGTTAAAAGAGGCTCTTCTATGTAGGCTCTGATCCAACCTAAAAGATGATGTAAGTTCTAATACAGGCTACAAAGATGATGCAGGTTCTGATCCAGGCTAAAAAGACGATGCAGGTTCTGTTCCAGGCTAAAAAGATGATGCAGAAAAGTGGGGACACTAAAACTCCGAGCATAAGTACTCTTATTTCCTCTCTGGCCTGCCAGTACCACAGACGAGGTATAGGATAAACCTAACATCCAATACAATTTCGTGTCCCACGTTTGTGGCTCTGATTTTTTGAACAGTCTATATTTCAGAACGTCAGACACGAAGTCCCATAAGATGTTAGGTCTATCCTTATATCTCGTCTGTGCCCTTGCATACGTATATGGATTTCAAACCATGCCGGGCCCCGGGTCACGTGATGTGCTGTGAACGTGGTGCCATCTAAGATAATTCCCTCGCAAGTGAACTAAGCGGTCCAAGGTCATACATAAGAGTTTTCTCCCTCTGATTTCAGCAGAGGATTTGAGCAGTCCTGGGTGTGTAGAGTTAACCTGTTCTTCGCATTATTGTGAAGAATTTTATTTGCATACTTAGTACATACATGTATCGTACATGCAAACCTGAAAAAACGTTTACGTATACATAGATATTTTACATTCGACATCGAAGAAATTATTTCAATGAATTGTAAATGAAAAAATAAAAGAATATACAATAAGAGTATTGCAATTTTAAAATGTTATCTTTAAGAAATCGTACAAGTACAATTATTAAAAGACAAGTACATGGAAACGCAGAGATAATTGCAAATTGTACAGAAGTTAGAAATCGTAACCCAAGAAATTTAGAGCGCCTAAGGATTGCAAGAAAACCTATAGGTTATGCTCTTGAGAAACCTGGATTTTCTTACTGGCACAAGTAATGTGATTATTACTAGATTCGTGTAACCATCACGTCGTTCTGGCTATGTTTTTAATGTAATGTTTTTAATTGATATCTGCGCAGGTTAATTGTAAATAAGCCTCAGCGTCATGTTGTTGCAGAAATACATCATTTTGAAAATGGTCCTATTATTACAGTTTCAAGCCGAGAATGGGGAATACATAAACAATTATATAGGTTTGTGTGTATTGGAAACTTAGTTATTGCTATTCGCTATAAAAAACTTAGTTCACATATATGTACATTAGCTCCAAAATCATTGATGCTTTACATTTAGATTTTTCTGAAAATATTAAAGAATGAATTGCAAAGACAGTATGTAGAGAATGTAAAAAATCAAAAACACTATTTTAATTGCTTTTAGAGGATCCGATGCATCGGCATACATAAATGTAGGACGCGTGCTTGCGCAACGATGCTTAGAATGTGGAATAATCGAGGTTTATAAAAACGAAGATGCCATATCTGGAGAAAAAGAAAAGTTACTGATAAAAGAACTCGAGAAAGGTGGAATTTCATTAACAGAACCGCCGAAATTCAGGAATTGGACTCATGCAGCTAGATACAGAGATGAGAAAACTTGGGAAACTTTTGAGTAATAGTTTTTAATTGTTTGTAAATATGAATAAACAATACATTGAATATAACAATGTGTAAGAGTTGAAATCTCTATTTACTATTAATTACAATCATAGGAGTAGAATAGATGTTCTAGTGGACCATATATAGTGAGTGTAAAAAGTATTCGTACACCTCTTGACACATGTTTATAAAACGAAACATAATTGTAATTATTATATATTTTAACTACATACTGTCATATAAATATACTTGAAAAAGTTTAATGTTAACGAGAAAAATTAAAAAGTATAAGAAATGTATAAATTGGCGCACAAAAAGTATTCGTACAGGTACTGGAATGTACTTGAAAGGCATCCGATTGTTTATATTATGGTTTCTGCACATTTTTTAGTGCAGAAAAAATGGGTCGAAAAGACAACTTTATCTTCACTGAAGACAATGACCCCAAACATACAGCACACAACACAAGAGAGTGGTTGCTTTATAGTACACCACAATATTTGAAAACACCTCACCGGATATTAATCCAATCAAAAATTTATTCATTCATGTCACATTTTGTAGTTGAAATATATAATAATCGTAATTGTGTTTTTGTTTGATAAAAGAATGTACAAATACATAAAGAAATATATAGTTTTCTAAAACTATTAGCGGTGTACGAATACTTTTTACACTCACTGTATGTATCTGGTTTAAGGTTTTCGTGGATGTCGTGTCTTTCAGATTGCGAAACACGATACCCCAAATCGTGATTGATCTACCGCTATACCATGTCTGTACCTACAGCTCGTCTGTGTTTACATGTTTTTTATTTCATATGAATTTTTTCAATATATTCTAATAGAGAAAATATAATTATATAGAGCTCTTAAAGTTTTATATAAATTTTTATAAAAATTAGTAGGTAAAGTAAACAAAGTAGGTAAAAGGTTTGAAGTAGAACATAAAATAATTATTTTCCGTTTTTGTGCAACTCCTCTTTTTTTTTTATTTATTCTTTTTTTTTTTAATTTGAAGTATGCAAATTTGTACATCATACATTACACAAGGATAGCAATAAATAATTCTATCAATATTAAATAAACATTTAATCTATGATAGATACAGTAAAGTTATAATGTATGAACGTGTTAAATATATATCTGTGCAGAATTTATTGCTACGGGAGTAATTATTTGAACGTAATATTAGTACTACAATTAGGCTAACATGTTTTATACTAATATAAAATGGTTCGTGATAAACATAATACTGTATTTGTAATTTTATCATAATCCTGACTATTAAATAATAGTAATTAGAAAGTTCAAAAAAAGATTAGCAAATTAATTATTTTGATGTTTTTAAATGTGGGAAATCACAGTTTCTCAGTCATTTGTTAGTATTGTTTCGTCAAGACACAAATAAATATATTAATAATTACTTAACTAATTGAGCATAATGTGATATAGGCCGCTTAATACGTTCACAAATTCGTTAAGAAACATATGATTTCTAAATGTGCACTGCACTTGCTTTGCACTTGCATACGTACTAAAGATTGAACAGGTTGGTATGTACAGTATCGAAGGCTTATTAAAGTATCTGAATTTATGAGACCGAGCAATATAGACATAAACTGTTTCCATGCCATCCCGCTCCAAATTCAATTTTATTTTAACGGTATTACAAAACTTCTAATGATAGATTAACTCTAATAAGACTAAGACTTCAAAGGTAAATACTTTATGAAGCTTGAAAAGCTCTAATTCAGAAATAAAGTAACATCTGACGTATATTTATACATATATTTCCTGTTTTCATGATCTGAATATATCGCTTCAATATTTTCCACGTATTAAACGAAAACATCGTTCATATAAATTTTAGTACTGTTTGACTTTATTTTCATATCGCAAACTCTTTTTCGTAATTTCTTATATAGGTGAAGAACAGAACAGAACTATAATTCCTCGTTAAACATTCGCTACTGGAATATTATTATTAAATAAATATTAACATTGCAAA
>JAQQRO010000098.1:0-11910 GCA_028454255.1 Halictus ligatus
ACTCACTTTTAATGCTCCGCAAACCTAGCGTTAATGCCACTAAATGGCAGAAGTCTTTCTAAATCTTACATGTGTACTGTTTCATTAATTTTTCTGTACTGTTTGTTTTTAATTTATTTGGTAAATAAGCGGTTCATCGGGATGCAAATGAATGGCGAGATACGTTTGACCGTAACTTTTATTTCCTAATGTCGTTACACGTATACTGAATCAAATTTAGAGTGTAGTACCATCAACCCTTTTACATAGTGCAAAAATAGAACGGTTCTATTTTTGAATAAACATTACTGGTAGGAATGTATCGTTGAACTTATCTAAATAGAAAAGAGAAAACGCCTGTCGACGACACTCACATATACGTGTACCCGATCACAATCCGTCGGAAAAACGACGCTCAGCGTTTTCTTCCACGAATCCCGTCGAATGCAAAACCAAAAGACAAAAAGAAAACTGATTAACGTAAGTACAAGCTATTCGAAGAGGAAAAGATTCAAACAACGACGAGATACGTTCTTGTTCACGTTGCGTGTGTGTCTGTGTGTGTGTGGGTCTGTACGTGATATTTTATTTACAATTCGTGATGTTGATAATGTTCTTCGAGGAGGGAAAGAGCGGGCCGTGTTTAAGGGCGTGTGTATTTATATAGATTTATATATATATTTATATAAAGTAAAAACGAATTCGACGATCGTCACCTACAACTTATCTAAGCGCAAAGAAGGAAAAAGGAATTCGAAGATGAGGCGAGGAATATGGTCTCGAGGTCGAAGATTAATGTCTGGATGCGATTAACGTACAGTATGATACAGTCTTCGTGCCTGGTGTAGTATAACACACACAGCGATTTTCGATTTTTCTAAATACGTTTCGCACGGTGAAAATGTTCTTGATCGCGTGATATGATACCGATTTCCGGCCATAATGCAACCCAATATTCGCGAGGATTTTTGTCTGGATCCAAAAAAGAAAAAAAATTGGGAAACGCTTCTGTGGACACAGAGAAATGATCTCCAGCAACCAGAGTACCATAAAGAAATTATTTGTAACAGTACCACAATGAAATTACTTCTAAGAGCACCGCAAAGAAATTATTTCTCGGAGTGCCGTGAAGAAACTGAATTACAAATTTCGCAAAATCATCGAAACACGGTACAATTTTACTAGTAACTTTACCAGCGAATTTAGAACCTAAAACAATTGATTATTTACAGGTTATCGAAATTATTTGAACATTTTTATCGTCTAATTATTAACACAGCAAAATCTTATTTTGTACAGCTCGTAAACAATTCTATAGAAGCACAAGCTTACGTATCGAAAGCTAATTGCAGAATCGAGCCTATAAAAGAGAGAAAAGTATGAGTACGATCGTTTGAGGTACAGTGATATAATTTTAGAAAGAGTCGATACGTTTTTTTTTTATTTTCGTCTTGACCTATAAAAACCTTTAAAATCGATTCCCGATCGAACTGTAGCTCGGTAAAATTGCGAGCTTGTAAAAATGTGCAGTCTATCAATATCGAGATAAATAACACAATCTAAAATCGAAGAGAGAGAGTAATATCTTCGTGGAACGGATATCGTCGTGCATTATAGCCGGAGAAGTATAGTCTGCGGCGGTCCCAGCCCCGGGAGAAGTATGAAACGAAACTCATCCTCCGGCTAATCAAGAAATCTATCACTCGTTAAAAGGATGGAAACGTACACACGTATGCTACACATTCTCGCATGTGTGCCTTATCATCGATCAATTGCTCATGATCTGCCGTACAATTTTTTCGTGGAACATTGTCTTTCTAGTATGGCAGACCACGCATATACATATATATATATATAAATTGTATTCCTTTAAAATTAAAGCTACGATAGGTATATATTTAATATATAATATATATATATATCTCTCTCTGTGTGTGTCAGTTTTACGATTTTTCTATTATATAGTAACTATGTACAAATATCTCTTACCATCGGCAACAGCAATAATAATTGTAAAACTCTCGTAATAAATTCTCCTTATAAATAGATAAATCCTTAAATATCGTTCAATCGACAAAAACTCTTGGAAAAATTCACCTAAAATCGATCGGTCTAGGTATGCGACGCGGTCCTCGACTAACAAGCCAACGAAGATCACCTTCTCGCGGAGTGTCGATGAATGAGAGCATGATTCATGACAGGTAAAACGTGCACAGGTAGCTTCGGTGTCTTCCCTAAGTTTCCGAAAAATTCTTCTCGTCAACCCCTTGCCTCAAGACGGAGCGATTCTCCTTCCAACTTTCGCGTCGATTTTAAACCAATAAAAAAATAGTACGTTCGAATAAAATAACTCGTAAACGAAATTGCACAGGCAAGGGATTAAAATCGGATCCGGCGCGAAGAGGAAAATCGAATGAAAGCGCGAAAGGACCATCGATCATCTCGGCGAAGATTCGCGCGCCGGGAAAATCGGATGAAAATGTCTCGAACGGAGCCTAAGTTGTTCGATCTGTGGTCCACCGGTGGTCAGGACGATCGATTCTGTTCCTGAACCGTCCCACAATCCCCCGGGCTTTTCATCGATCAGAAAATCCGGCCGCGTAGAGAACGCTATCGATTACGTTCGTGTCGGAGCTGCGATAAAATCAAAAATTGAAAGAGCGTCTATCAGAGCGATCAGGAAAAGCTGATCGTGCAATAGCAAACTCTGTTGCATGATAAGACAACGGATAAAAATTTATGATACATCGTTTAAGAACATTTCTCTTAGATTAAAACAAAAGATGCAATTCTGTTTTGTCGTCGCTCTCCCCGCAGCTCGAACATGATCGCACCCCACCCCCGGAGTTTCGGGGTCGAAAAAATTTCGAAAACGGACACATGGTCGCCCCGAGTCCCCGCTTATTGTTCCTGGGGGACCTTCAGGAGGACCGTTCTGGTGCCCTCGGAGTCCGAGATGTTGATCTTCAGCTCGTTGGTCAGCGCCTCGAGCTTGTCCACCACTTTGCCGTTTCTCTGCCCGCCGGGATTAGGCGGGGGCCAAACGTCGTCCAAGGGTGGCTCGATGTACTTCCGGCCGGACTTGAAAATCGTCCCCTCCTGTCTCCCGCAGAGCGTACCCCCGACATGATCGGATGACGAGACGCATTTCGGAGCCGGTTCCGTGTCCAGGCGAGGACGTTTGTAAAGCGGCGGCTGGATCGCAGGGCTGTAATCGTGATCCAGCAGTCCCTCGACCTCCTGCAGCAACTCCTCGCCGTATTGCTGCAGCTCTTCGTCCATCAGCTGCTTCGTGTACAGTAGCGTTCGCGAGCGGCCTGGAAAGAAAACGCGTTTCATAAGTATTTTTCATCTTGGAGTTTTCAGTGGACTCCCACTGACATCGCTGTCCAACAAAATAAAATTTTGTCATTCTAAAACCAAATCCGAAAGCAGAATTGCTCTATCACGCAACGTTTTCGAAAAATATTGGTTTCTGTAGAAATGCATGATTTTTTTATAAAACTAAACACGCGAGAAAAATGTTTGATTAGAATGGCAATTGGACGAAATTGCAGAGAAAGTACTAAAAGTTGTGTTTCTTCAACTTGTTTAATTACTTTAACGTGAGATTTTATTTTCATGTGAATTTAGGAATTTTTTCCTTGTCACGGAATTTTCGCCCTTATGTGATCATTTTGGAACATCTTTAGCACATTCCAACGTTGACCGATTTTTATGAAATTCTCTTATATGTATAATTCATGCAGATCCACTTTCTAAATTTTCAAGGACATATAAGAAAATTGCAAAATCCAACTTCTAGCATTTCCTCTGGAATTTCGACCAATTGCAATTTTTGTAAAAAATTTTGTTCGCTTTATGTAGTAAACCAATTGTGTTAACTTTTTAAACAAGGTTATACGATTTTGTAAAAGCATCCAAATATTAGTAGAATATCGATTGAAACAATTTTTATTACGATGTAGATAAGTGGCGGGAGAATAATCACAGCAATAAATTTTTATCGACGACATAACAATTAGTATGACCCCAATTCAAAAGAAGTTGTAGGTTTAGGCGAATGTTGCGTCATCCACGAAACATTCGTGAAGTACTAAAAGCATTAAAATTCAATTGGACTTTCGAATACCATTATACAGATAAAAATATCAGCCCCGAAAAGAAAAAACAAATTATAAGATAATAATAGTAAGATCCTGCTTCTCCCTCATGACCGGCAATATATATTTTTTTTAGAACACAACGTGCATACATAGTACTTTTTCCCAATTTGCATTAACACTAGGTCTACAGAGCATTAAAAGTGAGTATTTTACATTACTTTATAAAAATAAAAAGAATCTGTTTATCCAAGTTTTCAGCCATTTTTTAAAATAATGTATACCTAAAGAAATAACTTTGTTCTTCACAATCTCAACAATCGCAAATTAAGAATATTAGAAAACCTATTGTTAAGGAAGCTGTACGCACAGCCTGATTATTAAGAAAATTGATTTTAAAGAATATTTAACGAGTGGAGTGAATTTATTCGGCCTGTGAATGGCTCGTGTAGAAGCCATTTTAGTCTCTTCAGCATTGCTACAGGCCTAAACGTAATTAATAGTACACCATTGAACTATTCAATCAAAGTATCGAAGTGTTTACTCTAAATTCTAACTCCAGCGGTTCCAAAGACCCCAAATAATTAATATTAACCCAATAGATTGTTATTATAATTGTACTCTAAATGTAGAAATTGGAAGTCAAACATTTGAGATTGGCGCCGTTTTGTCTGCTCGATGGCAGTTTCAATTTAGTGTCCAATTTAAGAATCGTAACAGCCATCTTCCGAACTGTTTGGTTCGTGCCAACAGAATTTTCCCGCCATTTTCTGTGCACGACCGAGCGTTTCAAACTTTGTATTTTCAACCAGAATTAAAAGACAGTCAAATAAATTGGCAGCATGGGAGACTTGGCAAACTTAGCTGATCTACTGCCGACCTACTACGCTAGGTTATTCCCGTTCCACGACTACTATCGATGGCTGAGTTATGGCAATGGTATGTCAGTCACGTTATGCTCGTAAACAAATTGATTAACAAACAGGATTCTTCTTTCAGTGGGCATATTCACTCGCAGAGAATTTTCGTTTACTCTGCGAGACGATGTTTACATCAGATTCCAGTCTTTCAAGGGCGTCAAGGACTTGGAGCAAGAGATCAAGAGATTGATCCCTTTTAAGAGTAATATATACCTAAGGAAATAAGTTTGTTGAGTAATTCCACGCAGATGGATCTTCGCAATCTCAATAATCGTAAATTAAAAATATTAGAAACCGTGAACCTAGTGTTAACGGAACTACCGAGATCGCATACTAATTAATTATTGTTGATCTGAACGGTAACAAGAATAAAAGTGATCGCGGTTGCAGACATTGCACTCGGGGCAATTTCGACCGATGCAGTTATCATGTTTACGCGTACGCTGTTATCGTCGCCACAAAGCAATTATCTCGGATAGTGGTTACTATCGTTAGTCGTCCTTTAGCGCGGCATAGTGTTTGATCAAGAGCCGACGCGAGCACCGTGTGTTTCGTAACCGAGCTGGAAAACTGGTTACGAGGCGTCTCACGTACGAGCTGGTCCCCTAAAACGCCTAACGTTTGAATTTTAATAGGGTTCATTGACACCTGGCCAGGTAGCCCGTGCCTTCGAAAATTCCCGAAGGCTGCCCGGACAGGTATCATTCCTTACTCGAACTTCGAAGGTGACTCGGTTACGTCACCGGGGACAATTTTCGCTCGACGATCGATCACAATATTCTTTTAGTTCCGCTGTGATAACTTCGATCCAATTACAGTCGATAAGAGACCTCGTTCAATTAATCTACGGCCACCTGAAGATACGGATTTATAATCTACTGTTTAATAATAGTAGTACAGTGATTATATGAAATTTTGATCGAAGAGAAACTTCATTCCGTTAACTACAATTTACATGAAAATACAATTTTTGTACTCCACAGAAAAACAATTCATAAATGCAATTTTTGTCTGCAGTATTGGAATTGATCGAGTTGTAAAAATTGAGACAGGATCTTGGAAAATTGATTAGTTACAATTTACAGTCGCATAAAAATACAATTTTTGTGTTCTACAGAAACACAATTCATAAATGCAATTTTTCTCTGCAGTCCCACTAAAATTTATATTTGATTGCATCCTTTAGATGTATTGGAATTGATCGAGTTGTAAAAATTGAGATAGGATCTTGAAAAATTGATTAATTACAATTTACAGTCGCATAAAAATACAATTTTTGTGTTCTACAGAAACACAATTCATAAATGCAATTTTTCTCTGCAGTCCCACTAAAATGTATAATTGATTGCATCCTTTAGAGGTATTGGAATTGATCGAGTTGCAAAAATTGAGACAGGATCTTGGAAAATTGATTAATTACAATTTACAGTCACATAAAAATACAATTTTTGTACTCCACAGAGAAACAATTCATAAATGCAATTTACAGTCAATTGAAAACACAAATTTTATGATTCCCCTTAAAATGTGTTTCAATCAATCAAGCTGTAATCCACGAAAAAGGAATTTGGATGATTAACAGCAACTCGATACTGCGTAAAAAGATTAAATTATTGCTAAATAGCACAGGTTTCAATTAAATCGTGATCATCAGAGAGGAAAGCTTGCTCGACGATTAAGAGTCACTTGAGCGCGACATCGGAATGTAAGTTTGTTACTTTCTTTAGAGTGCACTTGAATTAATCGTATATCAATCCTCGAGGAATGGAGTCTACAGTGGCATTAAAATATACATTCATGTTGAATTTCTTCCGAAGGAACCTCGACGATGAGTCTTCTAAAAAGTAGTAGACTATTACCACCAACTGAACGAGACGTAAAATGATGAATTATAAATTTTACTGCTTCACTGTAGCGCGGGAGGAATCGATAAACTTGTAATTCTGCAGGAGGGAAGCATGCAGGTCGATAAATTGCAGTTCGGGACTGCACGGGCATGTTTTATTTGCTCGAGGAGGCTACGTTTGAGTCAATCGATTTATTATCCCCGAGAAAGTGGTTAAGATCGACCGTTGAGATGAACCGTTCGAGCTGTTGGAAAGGATCGGAGCTTTCCTGGCCCCGTTTAGAAAGTAGCTGGGCAACTTCTGCTCGCAGCCTGCTCCGGTTTCGACATACTCCGGTGTTCAATATATCGAGCACCGACAGCTATTTCGCTTTCGAAATTTTTCGTGTTTACCCGGTTATCGATATCTATCGCACGTGTCCGATAACATCTCCCGGCAAACGCTGACTCGAACAAGGAAAGACTGTGACACGTGTCGACGACCTCGAGGAATTTTCTCGATCGCCGCAAAATGAATTTTCGATGACTCCTTCCGATCGGGAGAACCTTTGGTCGTCGGATTCTCGCTGAATCGCGATCACAGCGAGGAACAAAAATCAGTGTCGCAATCTGAAATCCCGCTGATACCGTATCGCTGTTCGCCATTTTTCTGTTTTTCCCATGGCGCAATTCGAGGACTCGCGGAATTCGCTGCGAGACTACACTACTGGACAAAAATACAGCACAAGTGTGCTATCATTTGGTTTTCAAGGATAAATCAAGAATTCTCCGAATTCTACAAATGGTACGTAAACATCGTCTCGCGGTAGTATATTATATAGCGACAAACTGAAACTACTCTGTGCGTACTTGTATTTATCAACATAAGTCGTGTACACTCCGCGACGAATAGATAGCACATTATCTAATTCTGTTAATTCTCGCAAATATAATCGAATAACAACAGTTCCCGTATTATATATCACTGTTCGGCTAGCAATAAGTTGTATCTGTTCAGGGTAAACACTCGCTTTCTGTTTATAGGTTAAACGTTAAGCCGAAAACGTAAACAGTAGAGCTGACTGCTGCGTCAAAATGATAGCTCAATGTCAAAATTCTGTATTTTCCGTCAGCGTCAAAGTCAATCAGCGTGAAATATTAATAACACACAATTTACGTAAAGAAAATCGTTCGACGATCGAAGTCATTGAAAACAAGGGAGGTCCTACACACTACTGAGAAATAAAGTACTTGTTGCAACTTGTGTCATTATAGTTACACGTATGTATAATTTTTGTTAATAAATACAAGTAAATACTATTTAATATATAATCGTAAGACGATATTTACGCACCATTTGTAGAATTTCGAGAGTTCTCGATTTATCCTTGAAAACAAAATGACACCTGTGCTATCTTTTCGTCGAGGAGCGTATTTTCGAAAAGCGCGGATGCTAATCGACGCATGAATCATTTCCCACCGCGACGGCTAGGATTCCCCTCCACGGCTAGCGGAATTAATATCTTGTTCGTTTATTCATAGATCCCGGCGTATTTATAGCGAGCGAGTTGCTTGCGTTAGGTCAGGTTGGAGCTATTTGCGAACCCTCTGTTTATTTATTTGTACTCGCTGCTCGACAATCGAGCCGGAACCACGCGGCGAGGCAACAAAGGAACCAGAAGAGCGCTATGTCCTTCAGCCTGTGTCGACCTAATTGAACCGAGTGCAATTCCTAATTTCTATCCTAATTTCTCTTAGCAGGGAAAACGAATGGTTGAAGTCGGCGACAAGCGAGGGTGAAAAACCTTCTGGCGTTCCCCAGTGTTTTAAAAAGTAATTGGGATCAAGAGTCGACGGTTACGTAAAGCGTTCGCCTAACGTCACGCGATTATCTGGGGTTACCTAATCGCGACTCAAGATAACGCGTCGATGCCGATCGGTTCGACGATCGTGCCTCCTCGTGTCGATGCTACTGTCTCCCCCGAGTATGTTGCTCGCGCGAACAATGCCAAAAGAGCGTAAATTGCACGTCGGCGAACATAGTTCGGTATCGACGTGTCGAGGACGAGCACTTATCAATTTGCTGAGTGTTTACAGAAACCATGAGTTATCGCTTCGAGGCTCGCTGTCTGAATATTTAAGTTTCAAATGATCGAATAGGTTCTTTTCGGTACCGTCAAAAACACTTTGAACCCATGGGACAGATCCGTGGAATTCGAGAATGACATCATCAATCCTGTACGGCCATTACTGTGAATTTTGTGAGAAAAACGAGTACGTGCAATTTGAAGGAACAAAAAAATTTTTAAATATTATTTCCTGGTTATTAACCCTTCGCACTCGGCGCTGTTTTCATTGTAAAACTAAATTTTTCTTTCGTCTTAGAATATCTTCATTTTGTTCATACGAAACTGATCCGATTTTCGCATATAGTGTGTAAATGTTTAGTAATTTGTTAAATACAAATGTTGTAATGTAGCGAATACATTGTAATATTTTTTGTAATTTCTTTGAAATAATGCCACAAAAAATGAAAAAATTGCTGTATCATTTATTCGAAATATTTTTCACATTATTAACCCTTTGCGCTCGAAGAAATTTTAACCCCAAAACGAAACATTTCTTCCGACCTAGAATATTTCCCTTTTATATATATATATTTTTCATACTATGTTCATAATTTCATTATACATACGAATGTGGTGCGATTTCCTAGTACAATGCCGTAGTGTTTAGTAATTTATTAAATACAAACAAACTGAACAATGTCAACAATATTTTCAATAATGACACAACAATTTTTAGCGGCGCCGTTGCAGTCGCCATTCGAGTGCTAAGGGTTAACACGTTCGCGGACTTGAATGCTATAGGATTCATTTTCACAGTGATGCAAAATGACATGAATGTTATAGCGTTCAAATTTTAAAACCAATTTTCATTCATTTAATTTTATAGAACCTTAAGTTTTCGTAATTAATGTACATTTCAAAGTAATGACCAACTGTCATTACTGATGACAGTTAACTTATTATTATTGTTTATGTCTAATCAGATTTCGGATAGTACAACTAGCTTCGAGAACAATTCTATTTTTGCAGCTCACTGAAATTTTTACTGTCCGTGAACGTGTTAAATTTATTTGTATTTAATGAATTACTAAACACTTCGGTATTGAATGAGTAAATTGCACAATTTCGAATGTATAACATAAAATAGGTCGTAAAAATATATCATTCCATTATAAAAACTTCGATGACCTTGGAATCTCAAAAATATAACCTTGAACAAATTTTCTTGTCTATCATAATATTTGCCGCTCTGAAGCAGCTAATGTTTTCCTCCGACATTGTTTTCTATTATAAAAAAAACAAGCGGAATATTTCAGATGCTCGAGTTAGACGAAACACCCTGTATATTATAAACCATGGCTAAAAATCTGAATAGGTTCATCCCGGTTAGTTTTACATATAAAACAGTCTGTGGTTACAATCACTAAAGAAAAACCAAAATTTCTACTTGGTCCCTGCTTCTTGTATAGGCAATTTTTATTTTGCATAAAGATCTGCGCAGTTCAGTCGTTGCACACAACGTGCGTGCACGAAACCTAACTACGGTGACGTTCTGCGTAACTGGCCGTTATCATCGGCACAGTATTACCGATGAATTTTTCATGAAAAATTGTGAACCGCGCGATGCGCGTCGCGTCGACAGCGTGAAAATAGAAACGCGAGAGCAAGTTCGAAAAGCACCTGGCCGTCCGGAGACCTCGTTTCTAATTATCGTGACGCGACGCGTGAAATTTTACTTCCAAATACTCGTCGCTGTCCCGTAAAAAAAGAAGAAGAATAAGAAGAAAAATGATTTCGTTCCTCGGACGAAGTAAAAACCAGCTCTCGACCGTCGGCTCGTATAACCCGACGCGAGATCGAGAAGCAGCAAACCGCGGGACGTGAAAGCCAAAGCGAAAAAGAAGAGAAAAGAAAGGAACACACTCTGCAGGGCTGTGCCTTTCACAATCCCGCGGGGTTCAATGTTCCTCTGGCCGGGCCACGGAACGCTATCAAACCCATTCAGCTCGCGTAACCGCTAATATAACGGTCCGAAAAGGTTCGGCGAGCTCGCGACAGTCGTCCGGCTTCGGACAAGTTCAACAGTCTTTCGGACCTGACTGTTTTGCTTAATAGGAGAATTATTACGACAGCTGCATCGCGTCAAATCGTTCCAAAAATGGCTACAATATTGTAAAGACGATCTCTGATCGCGTAGGGTCCATTAGTCACCCTCAAAAAATGTCGGAAGATTTTTTCCAACCCTTGGAAAACCGGAATATACCACATTAAACTCGAATATAGCAGAATATACCAGATTAAACTCCAATATATCTTAATATACTATAATATACCATAATATACCAGAATATACTAGAATATACAATAATATAAAGGAATATACCAGGATAAACTGAAGTATACCATAATATATCTAAATATACCATAATATATCTGAATATACCATAATATATCTGAATATACCATAATATACCTTAATATACCAGAATATACCATAATATAATAGAATACACCATAATATACTAGAATATACCTTAATATACCATAATATACCAGAATATACCAGAATATACCAGAATATACTAGAATATACCATAATATACCAGAATATATCAGAATATACCATAATATACCAGAATATACCTTAATATACCAGAATATACCAGAATATACCAGAATATACCAGAATGTACTAGAATATACCATAATATACCAGAATATATCAGAATATACTAGAATATACCATGGTATACCAGAATATACCTGAATATACTAGAATATACCATAATATACCAGAACATATCAGAATATACTAGAATATACCATAATATACCAGAATATACCATAATATACCAGAATATAACCGAACAACCCTGGCTTTCTAAAAATTCAACGAATATACAAGATGTGCAACCAGATGTACAAAATTAATTCGTAAACGTTTCTCCGTGAATTTTTTGATCATTTACGAACAATTAGAATGCATTCTACCGTCTGAAATAATCTCTATCTCT
>JAQQRO010000099.1:0-11890 GCA_028454255.1 Halictus ligatus
TGATTTTGCACACATTAAAATTGCTAAAGGAAAAGATAAATCTCCACACACCTTCTGTCTCTAGTAGGTGACACGGACGATTTTTATTTTACACAGAGATAACAATATTTTTGAAAACTATTCACAAAACGATGAATCGTTCTGCACTTCACCGCATACCAAATAATTTACCTGTATTTCAAGGACATTTCGATAGCATAACAAAGCAATATGAATTTTGTAAATATTTCTAACGGCGACGATGACGATCGTTCTGAATGCACGAGGGTGATTGAACTTCGTTTAGACTTTCTTAAAACCTAGAACAATCGGAATATTTTCGATTGGTTGAACACAACACAGCATTTACGAATTCTCCGAATTTTTCTACTGTTTTAAATTACGCCTATTCGTTTTTCCCATAAATGCATAAAACCCGCTGTCTAGTTATTACGATGACAGATGCTTGATGATGACATTGTTTTGCCAGGGGTGGTAGGAGATGGAAGCCAAGGCTTTTCGAGCGATTTTCTCCGATTTGAATAAGAGTTGTATTAATCTGAAGGTAGGTCGACGGATCGCGCGAATCTCTGTACATAGATCTTTGCGTTTCAGGGTTGTGCTTGTTGGCGGTTGTTGCCACCGCGGTGGTTACACTGTGCACCGCGAAGATATGTCCAGACTACCTCGGACCGCACGGAGTGACGTTCGTCCCTCATGAAACCAATTGTTCGGCGTATTATCGTTGCACAAATACGGGCCCGAAGTTGCAGATATGCCCGTCGTACCGCGACATGGGCCAATTATGTTACAACCGGAAGTTGCAGATCTGCGACTGGTCAGCCAATGTGCGCTGCTGCAATCCATTTATACCGGACGACAAGCCGGATGACGGCCCGATAGTACCAACTGACCCACCAGATGTAACGGGATGCTCAGCCATCAATGGCAGAAGACCGCACGCGAGCTGTCTCAAATACACGCTCAATGGCGAAGCATTGTGTTGCGGAGCAAACTGGGCCTTCAATCCGATAATATGCTTATGCGATCTGAGACGAAACGTGCCGTCTTGCAATCCAACGGAGTCCGAATTAAAAGACTGCAATCAACACAGTGCTGGCCGTTTATCGCCATTAGGAAGGTGCGCTTATGCTACTCTGTTTACAGTCTAAATTCAACAGTACACTTGAATTCATCGAATGTTTTCACTGATTTGCGTTCGATCTATTCGCCTTTGTCGTGAACGGCATAATCAGTGTGGAATTAACATGAAATCCAAGAAGCAGAAAATTCGAAATTTCATATTCTATAAAAACCACGATGACGAACACGTTCAAATTTATGAGCTAGAAAATCTCTTATAGTAAGAGTAATATAGGGATGTTATTAATGTTCGTTAGTATATTCTTGTATTTTGAAAATGTGTAAACACCATAAACGTCTTTGTAGAGTTATTCATTTCTGCTGACTAATTTTTATAGACTAGAATCATATGGAAATGATATGTCCCCATTTAATGGCCCTTCGAGCACGAAATAAAATCAAAATCGTAACGGATGTCACTAAATATGATTTTCTTGCAAACTATAGACAATTGTGGCCGCTAAAACTCCGCAGTCTAATCGTGAGACTCGAATGGGGGTGTACTAGGTCTGAAGCTTGGCGTCCGAAGTGCAATACAGTAAAATCATTTAAAGAATTCAAAAGCACTGTTGCGTAGTTCCCCAACTGAATAGAATTATTAACAAAAGAAACAAGTGTCCATGTAGCTCTCTTGCAGTTGACACAGATAATTCTTATTTTGCATCAAAATCTGCAGTTCAGTTGTTACAAGCGGAAGTTAACACTTTGCGCTCGTGTCTAGGGTGCGAAAATTGTCTGGATTAATTGCAACATACATGAGCCACATAGAAATTAATTTCTCTTTTCTTAATCACTTTAATCGAACGAAAATAATACAACATTATTTTTAAATGTTTCAAACATTAACGCCGTCTTGTATTTTTATTATAAACGCACCGAATTGGCGGTGTAGTGATTAGACATTCTCAAATTGCCGATTCAGGTGTGAATTATGTTTTACAGAATGCTATTACGTATATATTTAATTACATGTTTCGCGTGCACGTACGGTTGGTTGTAGATCGGTGAACATTACGTTTGTACAATTTCCAGGCTCGTCGATGTAGTTTACGGTGACAATCAGCCAGCTGCATCGAATGACGACAGCTTAATAACAGCTGAATAAACAATGACGGAATGCACTTGGACAAAAACGCATCTAGCTGCAGCGGACTTTTGCTTCGGCGAAAGTATTGTGCACGAGATATCGATCGTTAACCATTATTTAACAGTTTTATGCCGACGGACAATCGGGCTGTTGAAGAGTGAAAAATCGAAGATGCAGTAAACAGAAACGAAAATAACAGCTGCACTGATGCGCAGCGAAGATTCCTGGTGCACCTTCAATAATTTCATCTTTTCTTCTCGATTTCATAAATCTTTCACTCTACTGTAATTTTATTTCGCTAGTATCTCACGTCGTTGTAAATTTCTCAAATTGAGAAATCATCCTGTTATCAGATTAGTGTAATGAACAGCTTGCGGATTTTACGCAAGTGCATATTTTTCCATATTTATGACGAAAATGAGTAGATGAAATACGATGAAAATAAACGAATTGAAAAATATTCTGGTGCATTCTCTTCACAGTTTCTCAAAGTTATTAAACGAAAGATCAAACCTCCATTCTCCAGTTTCTTGTGATTAATGCAGACTCGCGCAGTATTGTGCTCGTAACAATAAAGGTGACTGACTACATATCTGAAGAACGTTACCTTCGATTACTTATCTCGGAAGAATGTCATCCGTGTTTACCGATATTTACGCGTTACCCGGTTTTCTGGGGCAGTGTCGTCGAAGACGTAAACGTAACGGCCCTTCGTAAACTCGGTCGTGGACGAAGGCCACGGGGATTTATTGAAAACTATGGTCGCGACGGCGCGGCGCGGCATTGCGATATCAGATAACTGGCCCGACCATTCCCGATGCCCGATCGATCGAATTCAATAACGAATTATCAGAAATAATAAAGATAATGATACCGATCTTTAATAATCCAACGTAAAGACTATCTATTTATATTTTCGCCAATGGAAAATCAGCATACTGTGGACTTTGTGCGTTTATTATAAGAATGTCTCGATCAATTGAATAACAGTAAAAGATTCGAATTATTGAGCAAAAAAAAATCAATTTCCACATTTATTCTTTATAATAATCTGCAGTGTAATGATCACCGACAGCTAGGAAATAGAATTTTATTTCAACACGTACCAGTGACGTGCATATGAGCCGTTTAACGCAAAAGTGGTGCAAGTATCGATTTTTCGTTTTCGCACAAAGAGAAACAATTTTCGAAATTGGACTCTACTTCGCCCCCCCCCCCCCCCCCCCCCCCCCAAAATGATGTTTGACTTTTCATTTGAACAAGGTGCTTTCTGTCCGAGGATTTACAGCTTCTTATTCTCAATGTATAGTAGGAAACATCATTGACTTACTCCACTTTTGCATCGAACAGCCAATATGTAGCAGACTCTGATTGAAATCTTCATTACGGAAAATCGTGATTATGCAAAATAAAAATTCTGTGTATTAACCCTTTGCACTCGAAGCCATTTTAACTCCGAAACGAAACATTTTTTTCGACCTAGAATATTTCTCTTCTATATATATTTTTTCGTGCTATTTTATTTACTCGTATAGTACTGAAATGTTTAGTCATTTATTAAATACAAATAAATTTTATAATGTGAAAAATATTTTGAATAATGATACAGGAATTTTTAGTGGAGCCTTACGGTCGCCATTCGAGTGTTAAGGGTTAATTGCGGGACATAGGAACCAAATAGGAGTCTCTTTCTCTCTTTCATAGCTTTATAAAGAATTCTTATAATTTTGTTTTTAGCGTCACAATGTGATTAACCCCTTAACCTACGATTTACGTTTTAACAGCCTGGGCCCAAAACGTAAACAAGATCGCGCAATCTTCGAGCCATTCCACGGCCATGCCCGTGATATTTACATTTGGCTCGATAATTGTACCAGGGGCCATGTCCGTAATATTTACATTTGACCCGACCGATGTACTACGAGCCAGGCCCGCGATAATCAGTTTTGCCCCGAATACCAGATCACATATCTCACAGGTAGTTGTAGGTTAAGGGGTTAAGGGATGAAATTCCTGCTTCCGATAATCAACGCAGAACGTTATTATTCCGCTTGAGGATCCGCAGTCTAGTTGTAACGCAAAGAGATAATTACTTGTAGCAAAAACTAGAAAATGTCATGATATGATGTCAATGTTAAACGATGGCAGGAATTTCTAGGTCGCCCTAATAAGATCGATTAGAAATCGAACTGTAACCCATATTCGAAGCCCGATAACGGACGCTCCTTATCTATAATTTTCAAGGCAGAAAGATTATAGAAATTTGATGTCCATGGTGGTAGGTCCTAAAAACGCGCTATCGCGGTCGAAACGAATGGGCTATTATTCTGGGCTTTTATATAATTATAGATAAGACCTGTTGTCGTATATAAAAGTGATTGAGCCGAAAGTGGTCTGCAGTTGTTCGCCGAGTACCCAGCACTTGCGTGCGTCATACGCTTCAAAATTTACGGAGGTTTTCACGCAGATCGCAATGAAACGTGAGTATAATTTTGAGTCATATTCGCAGTATTCAATCCGGTAATCAGATTTCAATCGCGAACAGTGTAGTCCTCTCGGCACGTGGACAATGCCAATTGGAAGCTCGACAAGTCGTCTTTCTTTATTCTATCCAGTTTTGTAACTTTCTCTGTGAAAGCAACTTTTGGATATTCGAACCTCCAGTAAACCGCGGATTTTCATACAAAATATACATTTTTGAGTGCTATTAAATTAAACAATAGTGCCCCCAAAATTAATCTAATCTTGCTATTCGCCAACAAAAATATTAAAGGAATTTTACAAAGAAATTAAAAGTGGGTGCCCGGTTGTCGAGATAAGTTTGAAACAGTAAAAACGTATGAAGAATTTAAAGATGCTGTTATATTATTTTCAATGTATTAAGCATATTCAGAAAGGAATTACATTCGTATTTCACCCCAATTTTGATAGAAAGTTTTTACCTTGCACAAACGTCCGCAGGCTCGACATAAGGGTTAAACACGGTTTTAGTTATAGATAGAAAAGAATTTCCACTTTTGGGTGATCGGTTTCTGGGCGTGGCCACACCCAAGTGGCGTGTTCTGGTTGCTCTTCTCGGGGCCACGGCGCTCCCAGGCAATATGTAGTCCTGTTCTACAGATTGATCCTGCGTTTTTCATGTTTCAGGCTTTTACGTTCTGGCGGTCGTCGCCGCGGTGATCGCTCTCTGCGAGGTGAAGGAGATCTTTAAGGAGTGTCCATGGAACAACGATGGGCAGGTGGTTCACCTACCACACGAGACGAATCCCCATTGGTTTTACAAATGCAATTTTGGGAGGAAGGTCTTGTTCAAGTGCCCAGTCAGCAAGGATCCTCCGTTAGAATTGTGCTTCAACACTGAGCTGGAGGTCTGCGATTGGCCGTGGAACGTGACTGAGTGTGGGGGTGGGCCTTCGCAGCCCACGTGGCCCACGCAGCCCACGTGGCCCACGCAGCCCACACGACCCACGCGGCCCACACAATCCACGCAGCCCACACAACCCACGCGGCCCACACTACCCACGCTGCCCACACTACCCACGCTGCCCACACTACCCACGCGGCCCACACTACCCACGCTGCCCACACTACCCACGCGGCCCACACAACCCACACGGCCCACACAACCCACGCGGCCCACACAACCCACGTGGCCCACGTGGCCCACACAACCCACGGACAATCCCAATCCATGGAATTGTCCTCTCACCGGCAAGCGACCTTACCCATACAACTGCAAGATGTACTACGACTCTAACGGAGATCCCGTGTGCTGTCTACAAAATCAGGTCTTCAATCCCGTGTTATGTGTATGCGACATCCCCATAAACGTACCTCAATGTAAACCAACGGCTGACAATAATGAACAGTGTCAACATTAATTGCATCTAGCTCTTGGGCGTTATCTGACTAATTCATGACAGCTACAACTAAACCCATCCGAAGCCCTGCATAGCAATTTTCTTATACGTAATCCAATGCTTTGAGATCAACGTTTCTTCTTGGACTGACTGCTGAGAAGCTAGCGTCTGGATGGAACGTTAATAACTCTGGGCATGATCAGGATGGGCCCGCTCCCCAACGACCGAGGGTTAACTTGTTTTAAACTCTTAGTTAGTCGATTTTCTTGGCTCGCCTAAGGCAAACCGACGAGCACGCACTCGCGATATGCGTGCCCCTATTATTCTGTAAACCTTCATTGTAAGTGAGCGAGTCTCGAGCCGAGGATTCAGCTTGAACAACAATAAAATGCACGAATCGACAATCGTCTGGCACGCTGTTTTATTTCCAATGGTAGATCCGCGATCAACCCTGCCTCGCGATCTAGACCGATGATGCTCCGTCCGATTTGGAAGAGCAATTTCAACGTTTCGCAGCCTGGAAGCCGTTCGACTTCTGGTTTCGATTAACACCTTATCTATCGGTAGCCTATCGATACGAGTTTCAGGAATTGTACGGTACCAAAAGGAAGAAATGCTCTTTCGCGTTGTACGCTGAAACGAAATTCTTTGATCACGCGACTGGCTTGTTGGTTAACAATTGAAATTGCTGTTGAGCCATCCATTAAAAATTCCTTAGCCATGGTCCAGAGACGCTGCAACAACTATAAGACAGTCGCAGATAGATAATTTGTCAACTTTTATTTTTCAGCTCAATCTTAGGTCGTTTGTAACCAAAATAGTTCATTGTTCCGAGCACGCATTTTCAGCAGACGGAAATTCGGAGAGGGGAGGGAGGGGGAGGCACCCATCAGTTTCTGATTGGCTTCTATCTTTGTTAAAATAAGATAATCTTTAATTAGTACAATAATCATTTCTTTGTGTCACTACAACGTCATTTAACATTACGCATTGAATCAGCCGACGACGCTCGAAAGTGCCTCGACGAATTCGTTGATTCGACGTCTTCCAAAATTGCTACGAAGTCCTTAATAATGGTAGAATAAATGTTTCCCGATAAAACGAAGATTTCACACCAACATCGGAACAGAATCAACTTAACTAACGATCCTAGCTAAGAAACAAATGTGCTCGACTCGATGCACAGTGAGCCAGGACTGCGAAAAGCTGGATAAACTTTATGTCTCCGTTAATAACACGTCAGGAACCGTTCGCGGATCTTTATGAAAAGTGAAAATGTTCCGTACAAATTGTATAAAATGGCGGCCAAATAGAAGCTCAAACTAGCAGATTGATGTTTCTAAATTCTTTTAAACTGTCAGTGATTTAATTTTCGTCGGGAATGCATCAATTTTAATTGTTATTTGCAAACAAAACAGTTTTGGAAAAGGCTCACTGTGCGCTGGCTGACGACCCGAGAAAAGTCTTCGAGATTGCGAAGACTTGAACTTTGTTCGCTCGGCTCCGAGGTAGTACGTGAACGCGTCGCAATTTATTCCAAGCTGATTCAGTCGCCGACTGTTAGGCCGCGAATTTTTCAAATTGCCTTCGAGGAAAATCGAGGGAAAATTCCTGTGGGAAAGAAAGGAGTAGAATGGAGTGGGGGGAGGGGGAAGTGTGCATCGGGCTTTATTGCACACCGTCGTAGTATTTCTCCGCTATGCCCAGCATTTGGTACGGTCTCGATGCGTGTTTATCGTCCTCGGAATTTTCCATCTCGCGAAGAAACTGACGGCTGGCCAGCCGCCGTTGGTCGAATCTCGGCTGCTGACGTTGCTGCTGTTGCTGAGAGTCCTGGGAGACGTCCAGGATCTTCATGGTGTCCCAGTTGCGACCGATTGGAGACACGGCGAATGGAATCTCTCCCCTTTTGCCGTACCTAATCGGTTTCACAAGGTAACGTTACTAGAGATAAACGATGCGTTTCAAAAAATCGTATCGAATAATCGCAATTCGGTGCAACCGTACTCTTGCGTTGAACTTCGTGATCGACGAAAATATTCCACGCGATACAGTAAATTATCGTTGTGCGTCAGTGCCAATCTCACGTTTCCAAGTCAGTGGAACACCTCACACCATCGCGGTGAGTGGCCGAATCTCGAGAGTCGTCGCGCACCACGCATTGTCGGACATATCGGTGTGAGACCGGAAGACCACCGCTAATCCAATTACGAAACTTCTTTATTTTTCGTTATTTTCTTATGAAACTTTTACCAACATGTTCGTGGCATTTTTCTGATTGAAATGAAACGAAATATGATATAACTCCGACGATATTTACGTGTGTAATGAACGATGAAAGTTACTTCCCATTACAATTACATTAACGGGAAATTAGTGTAAATTTGATCCGAATTATATCGCGTTTTAATCAGAATAATGCCACAATTATATTGGTCAAAGTCTCGTAAAAAAATAATTAATAGTAAAGAAGTAAAAATTTTTATTTAATGGCCGCGACTTATCGCTTGTTACACAAGTAAACATCATCGGAATTATATCCTATTTGGTTTTATTTTAATCAGAAAAATGCCACGAATATTCATAAAAAAAAAAATAAAGAAGTTTTGTAATTGGATTAGTAGTGGTCTTCTGATCTCACAATGATATAGCCGACAATGTGTCCCACTCCTCGACGACATACAACGATAATTTACTGTAAATATACGGGGTCTCTCGCCTAATTCGAGCATCTAACATATCTCGCTCGTTTTTTTTTTTTTTTTGGTAGAAAAAAAGTTCACAGGAAAACATTAGTTGGTTCAGTGGGACAAATATTATGAGAGGCAAACAAATTTGTTCAAGGTTATATTTTTTGAGATTTCAAGAGTATCGAAGTTTTTTTAAACCGAATGATATATTTTTATTATCGCTATATGGTAAGCGAGATCAAGACGAATCCAACGACCTGTAATATTGTGATCGTCATGTGACTTTGAGTTTCTTATCACCAACGCGATTCCATACCATACATTTACACTCTATGGACGCTGGTGTACAACTTGTCGGAGCCATTTCAAGTTTTCAGTGCGCCTATAATGCATATTATGTGTGTTCAGGAGTCCATAGCTAAAAAAAGTAGCTTCGTCATTAAAGAAAACGTCATAAAAGAAATGTTAATTTCTGTGTATCTCCTGATGTAAGGAAACATGGTATGGATGAAAGGGCCTAGCAGGATAAGAATGGTCCAGCGGTCCTGGTCACAATTTTTATTGGTATTGCGTGGAAATCAATGGATTTAGGTTGAAAGATAATCGCCCAAAATTTGAAGTCGCTAACCCTTCATTTAAGGATAATATGAGTGTAAATATCCTTAACTGTATCATTTTTGTTCTCCGTTGTTAATTAAGATATTCAGATGGGAGTAAAACGAAAATATTCGAATGTACTTCCCTCATAGCATACATTTTTTTCAGAATTGTGATCAAATTATTAAGGGTAGAAAAAAATGATTCAATTTTTTTTTGCAAGCAACCCTTCGAGTGACCACTTCCAAAAAATTCAAGAACAATGTTTTGTTACCTATCTAATATATACAAAAGTTTCAAGATGGCCGGATTGGTAGAACATAGGTAAATATTAAAAAACAAATGAAATTACAGTATTATAATATAGGGATAATACGAAATATCAGATTGCAATATTTGGATCTCTATTTTGTAACAAATGCCGATTAATTGTTTGTAGAACAGAAAACCAACGTAGAAACGACTGCAACAATAATGATCCTGCAACAGATCGAGATTATCAAACTCGAAACAATACCGAACTGCCATTTAAAAGAGTAGTAGCGACTCATGAACACTGCGTCTTATGTCGATCCGCGAGACAACTGATTGTCATACCCTTCCAGCGATTTATATCCCGAAATGCGGCCGATGTTCTTCTACACACATTATTAGAAAACGATTTTACACTGACGAGCTTTGCTTTTTAATTATTCATTCTATGTATAATACAGTGGAAGCTACTGAAGTTTTTTGGACCAGTTGGCTTGGAACGTGGATTCTTCTTATTTTGGTAAAATATCGGATGGTTCCATAAATGAGGAACAACTACATGCTTTCACTGACCTTAATTGGAACGATATTGAAAAGCTAGAAAACTGACTAGATTTGTATTTAAACTCAGAAGTGGCAGTTCTAATGTAACGATTAAAAATATATTCGCTCTGCAACATGAACAACACGTGTCAGAACATTTACATCACAGAATTAACGCGTTTGAAAAGGATATTTTAGCAAATCACTTCGGAATAAATGCAAAATTCAGAGCCGATCTCATTTTAAATGAAACAGCGTACGCGACCAGGAAACTTTTTGAAATAGAAGATTCTCAATTAGTAGACATTTTTGATGGAACAAGTGTTAGACATGAAAAAAGTAAAAATAATGTATATCAAAGGAAATCGTATTCTGGACAGAAGAAAACATCATTATGTAAACCGTTTACACAATTTGTACAACAAATCTTATTTACAGGTAAGCACATGCTTTAACACTATTCTTTACCCATCTTGCAAATGTATAATATTACCATATGTAAAATTATATACCACTTATGTAATATTATGGTACCTATCAATTAACCCAGGCAGTATGCTATCTACCGGAATTAATGAGGGATGATAATATTTTAAATATTGAATATTTAAAGGAAACTAATCAAGTGTCCTACTTTTATGAATTTTTCGTACTGAAGGGCACATGAAGGTCGTTGGATTCGTCTTGACCTCGGCTATCATAGATACAACGATAATAAAAATATATCATGCCGTTTAAAAATCTTCGATAACCTTGAAATCTCAAAAAATATAATCTTGAACAAAGTTTTCTGTCTATCATAATATTTGCCCCACTGCACCAATTAATGATTTCCTGTGAAATTTTCTTCTATCATAAAAAACAAGCGAGATATCTTAAATGCTCGAGTTAGGTAAGACACTCTGTATACGAATTCTTTTGGATGACTTGGTTTCATCGATTGAACAGTTTTTAGCAGGTGTGTCTGTATGTGTGTGCGTCATGGACATTCTGGAGACTTTCGCGCGAAATAAAAATTGTTTCTCACCGCTTAATTTGCATACTGCTTGAAGTAACACCCACACATTTTCGCATAAATGCATACAATTCGCATATCAACGACCGAGTGTACCCGTGGTACCCAATTTCAATTTTCTTTTCAAGCTTCCCTAATGCATTTGTTGACCAATATACCAAGATTATTTAGAAGATGTTTCTCGGGTGATCAGAGATTGACATTTGAGGCGTAAAAATTTGCGTTCAGACTGTATGTCATTGAATATTGTAGAAAATTTTGTTTAACCCTCATTGATATAGGGGTTGATTTCCTCCCGCTTCAGCAACGCGATGGTTACCTGGCTTTCCCGTTCAGCGTGTATAGAACTATGGAGTCGTCCACATATTTTTGCAGATCATCCAAATTGGAGAACTTCATGCTCCCCGTTGGTTCTGGGTTAGGTTCACAGTGAACCATCGTTGTCTGCAGAACGACGAAGGCGACCAACAGGCAGACCGCGTTCTGGCACGATCGCATTCTTTGCATTGCGATAATCTCTGCTCTGTAAAATATACACATAAATGTACACATAATACGTACAGTGAGTGTAAAAAGTATTCGTACACCTCTTGTAGGCTTAAAAAACCATGTATTTCTCTATGCAATTGCACACATGTTTATAAAACGAAACATAATTGTAATTTTTATATATTTTAACTACATATTGTCATATAAATATACTTGAAAAAGTTTAACGTTAACG
>JAQQRO010000100.1:0-11865 GCA_028454255.1 Halictus ligatus
AGAAATTAAAGATAGCACTAGTGTGACCTATAGACATAATGTAACCTATAGACATAACTTGATTTTTCGTCCCCGTATCATTGCCGTGGCAGAAATAAAGTATAAATTACTATTTTGTGTATCCCAGTGATGTATTCAGAAGAAACGAATTAATTTATAAAATTACGAATTCTCTTATTTCATTAGGAAATGTGAATGTATTACTGTTAAGAGTAAAATTTTATCTTCAATGATTTTATTTAACTCTCGCGCCGCTTCAGCAGCAAAAGTTGCAGACTGCGATTCAAACGAAGCCAGGACAAAGTGATTTATATTGGCAACTATCCGTGTCAGAAAAGTTATACCCCAAGCAGCGTTTACGTAGTATCAGCGCTGTCGATCTCAGGGACGGTATAATTTTGCCATAAGCTAAGCCAGCCTGTGTCAAGCTGGCTTCGTAAATTGTTTAACTTTACACCTTCTCCCAGGCGAATGCTTACACTCCGCCAGCTCATATTCTACCGAAGCGATATACGTGTTTTCCTGCCTCGTCATCAAATTTTTCCTCTGACACACTTATACAACGTTGGGAAACTACTTCCCACAACCGACACTCGAGAAACAGGGTTCTGTCAATCGTCAAAGCGTGTGTTCGATACGATGATACAGGATGTTTTACATTTTTTCTGTCAACTGTCAAGATTTCAAAGTCTCTGAGCATGAAAATTCAGATAATTAAGTCTTTTAACCCATTCCGGACGAATACCTCCGCCAAAATCATTTAAAAATTTAAAAACTTTCAGTAAACATAACACCCTCGTCCAAGATGACGGATTCTAATATTCTTAACTTACGAATATTGAGATTGTAAAGATACATCCATGAGGAATTATTTAACAAATTGATTTCTTTGGGTATATATTATTTAAAAAATGGCCACAAATTTTGATAGATACAATCATGTTATTTTTGTAAAGTACCACTAGAAAGTGGCTTTTGTAAAGAAACCACTAGGAGAACGTAATAGTATTGTCATATTATTCTCAACGTATTGAATAGATTAAGAATTGGAATAAATTTCTATTTGACTCCAATTTGTTGGAATTGGGGTAGACGATCTTTATTTTACGTGGAGATCCACAGTCTACTTACGGCTGTTCCAAAAATTTGGATTTCTTTGAAAGTGGTGCTACCTGAAATCATTTGAAATAACTATTTCCTTTGCCAAAATGTTTTCCGCGGCTTCGTTAAGGAGTTATTAACGAAATACGCGGACCAATCAGAGCGCGGCTACGGCGGACGGCGACAAGTCTGGCTGAGCGTGGCCATGGCATTGGCTAAGGTGAACACCGTCCGCTGTAGCCGCGCTCCGATTGGTCCATGTTTTTTGTTAATAACTCCTTAACGAAGCGGCGCACAATATTTTTGCAAAGGAAAAAGTTACTTCAAATGAGATCAGGAATCACCCCTTTCAAGAAAGTACAACATTTTTTAGACAATTTTTCCCTGTATAGGAAAAATATGTATGTTCGACTTGTAAAAAATTGCGCCAACGATTAAAAATTACCAGCGTTTGTAATGGTTCAGAAAAATATATTTAGTAATAGATAATGTATGAATCAAACTTTGATCATTGTATTCGCCTCGTTTTTCTGATTAAAATGACACCAAACACGATATAACTACAAGTAAATATGCAAGCAAATTTTCATAAGTACTTGTGTAACAAGCGATGGCATTTTCGAATTTCACATTTGAGCCAGAGAAGCCTAGAACTTCAATCGCTTGTCACACAAGTAATCATGATCGTAATTGTATCGTGTTTGGTGTCATTGTAATCAGAAAATCGGGACGAACACGACGGTGAACGTTTTCGAACCTAATTTCGAACCTAAATCTCCTTTTTCCAATCGCTATCCTTCTCTGCGTTCGGTACGCTACATAGAATGCAGTGTCTCTTCCGTAACTGTGAGTCTGCAGACCCGATGATTTCACAGTTACGGAGAGAATATTATAGTGTTTGTTTGCTTCCTCAATCGAGACGCAGTACAATTATACGAAGCATTCACTTAGTTCGATGGATGGCTTCTGGAACTGTTTCCTGAATTCATCGTGCGTGATCAAATATTTCTGAGCTATAGTGGATCGAGGCCAGTCTATGGTTCCCTTTGGAGTCGATGAACGCGAGAAATCACTGCACTCGAGCGAAGAGCACCCTCTAGCCTCGTACGACGTCAATCGAGTGAAGGAGGAAACCAATGAAAGCCGCGGAAAATGATAATAAATATTGGACACTACTGACCGTTTTCCGATATCGCGTTTATCGTATTATTTATACGGGGCTAACGTCAATACGATTTTCAACTCGTTACTGTCGACGACACGGAACAAGATTTGAAGTGATTCCCAACCTGGCAAACTGTTCGATCAACTATACGGATTTAACGCGTATAAATTACATAAGTACGTACACCCCGACCAAAAGTATGTGGACACTAACGATCTTTATGAAATTTGTGATATATTATGTATACTGTTATTGTTAGACGGTATTTATTGTTTAATTCTGTTACGTACATGTATCTAATGTATTTTAGTAGCATAAAATTAAACAATTTACTTATTTAATTTTCTTAAATAAAAAAAATTCGCCCGGAAAGCCTAATGCTGCGTTATATTTTCTTCTCATCCACGTATCCACCGCGTGCTTTTATTATTGCGTTTACCAGTCGTGGCATCAGGGCTATTAAGTTTTTCATTATTTCGCTGTCAATACGGTTCCATTCGGATTGTAAAACTTCCCACAAATGTTTTTCTGATTTTGGACAATGTTTTCTGACTTCTCTATCCAAGTGACCCCATAGTTTCTCTATGGAATTCAAATCGGGGCTTTGGGGTGGCCAATCCATTATTTTTAAACCAGAAGTTTGTTGTAACTGGTGTAAATAGTCTCTACAGATTTTGGCAGTGTGTTTCGGATCGTTGTCTTGCATAAATGTGAAGTTAATGCCAATTATTCTCTGTCCGGATGGAATCGCCTTCTCAACCAAGATGTTTAAATATGCTTCTTTTTTTAAAATGCCGTCTATTTTTATTAATTCTCCCGTCATGTTGTTCCCAAAACATCCCCACACCATCACAGAACGATCTCCATGTTTAACGGTGGGCACCACACAATTGTCATTAAATTTTTCGCTAACATTTCGACGAACCAAAACACGCCGTTTGGATCCGAACACTTCAAATTTTGATTCGTCGGTGCAAAACACTTTTTCCCAATCTTCCAATGACCAATCTTTATGGCGTTTAGCCCACTGAAGTCTTTTTCTTTTATTTTGTGCCCTTACCAATGGTTCTTTTAGTGCAACCCAGCCACGAAGACCGCCCTCCGCAAGACGCCTTTTCACCGTTGTCACCGAAATTGTTTCATCCCTGGACTTATTAATTTCTGCAACTATTTCGGGGGCTGTTTCTCTTCTGTTTCGTTTACTTACAGTTATAATATGCCGATCTTCTGCCTCAGTTGTTTCTCTAGGCCTTCCAGATCTTTTTGCAGAGGAACAAATTCCTGTAGCACCGTACTTTTTAACACTAATTTACACAAGATTTAGAAACTCCCACTTTTCCTGCAATTTCCCTTATAGAATATCCTTCTTCATGTAGCGTAATTATCTGAGAACGCATTTCTACACTTAATTCCTTGCTTTTTGTGCCCATCGTGTTCTCACAAGAATTCAAATCGAACTGATGTCGATGGAATAACAGAGCGGTTGCCACGCTCTTATCTACGGTCTTGCCACTCTGGATACTGTTTCTAAATATTCATATTAGTCTTGAGAATGTTTCAGAATGTACTAAAGTGAACCAGTCATCGTGAAATGAACGAACAACGTTTATAAACCGCCCGCGCGCAAAAGAATATAACGCAGTATTAGGCTTTCTGGGCGAATTTTTTTTATTTAAGAAAATTAAATAAGTAAATTGTTTAATTTTATGCTACTAAAATACATTAGATACATGTATGTAACAGAATTTAACAATAAATACCGTCTAACAATAACAGTATACATAATATATCACAAATTTCATAAAGATGGTTAGTGTCCGCATACTTTTGGACGGGGGTGTATGTACTTCTCTATGCCTTTTGGTCGCTTCGGCGTCCAACAAGTCGGCCCGCAGTGGACCGTTTCTATAAAATGCAGTCAATGTAAAAATTATTCGTGCACCCTTCAGAAAAGAATAACTTTTTTCAAATTACACCAAACGGCTTGAGCTTCTCTTTTTAGATGTAGGAGGATTAGTCTATTAGATGATGTGTAAATGATTGTTTGAGAAAATTGCTATCGGTCACAATTGCGATGAAAAAAGGTCGCGATTTCCAAGTGTTTTATGTGTGCCTACGATGAAAATTTAAAACATTTTGAAAGTCTGAGTTATACAGGGATTTCCAAAAATGTTGGATCTCCTTGAAAGGGGTGGTTCCTCTGAGGTCATTTGCAGTAACATTTTTCTATTGCGAAAATGTTCATCATTGCTTTGATAAGGAGTAGTTAACGATAAACACGGACCAATCAGAGCGCGGCTACAGCAGACGGATTCCGGCCCGGCTCTCATTGGTCCATGATTTTCGTTAACAACTCCATAACGGATCCGCGGAGAACATTTTCATAGAGGAAAAATTGACTTCAAATAATCTCAGGGATTACCCATTTCAAGGAAGTGCAACATTTTTGGGACACTCTGTATATCCGTTTTTTAATATTCATTATGCTTTGAAAATAAGTATAATTAATTCGGGTTCAGAAATTGGCACCCCCACAGTAATTGGATCATTTATCCTATTGGTTAGATTCCACGACTTCAAGAACCACTAAAATCCTAGTGTTTGCAATGAATAATGTGTAACAAGTAATTGTAGCAAACATGACATTTTTTTATCGATATCATACCGATCTTCAAGCATATCGACCATCAGTCTCGAGACTGTTGGTTGTTTCGAGGAGAATCAAAGTTTTATTGAAGACTAAATTCTTATTACACTAGCTGCAATGATTGAACTTACTTCCTGGGACCATAACTGTTATAACCAAAAAGAAAAAAAGTCATAGAATAACAAGTATTTCGTCGACTAAAATCGTATTGGTTACAAATAAGGATTATAAGTAACAGAAAATTTTTCTCTTGTTATCAAGTGTTATCGTTAAGAGAAATTCATTTCGATCACTTATAACAGTTATCAATGAGAGAAATTTGTTTCAATCGCGAATAACAGTTGCCGATGGGAGAACAGTTATGAACAAGTGAAAAGAAAATTGATCATTGATAACTGTTATGAGTGATCGAAATGAACTACTCTCATTGATAAGTGTTATGGGTGATCGTGAAAAGAAAATTGATCATTGATAACTGTTATGAGTGATCGAAATGAACTTCTCTCATTGATAAGTGTTATGGGTGATCGAAATTAACTTGTCACATCGATAACTGCTGTGAGCAATCGAAACAGTTTTTCTTCGTCGATAACAGTTATCGAGGAGGACCCAATATTTTGGACACTAATAACTGTTATTTGTTACAAAAATTTTGTAACGATAATAATCGATTTTTCATTAATGATTTCTATCGTTGAAAATGTTAGAATAACTGTTATTTTTGGTCCCTGCTTACCTCGTCGCTTAAATATTGATAACAAAGGGATGGAATTTTTTCCTATTTCAGGTAGAAGTAGAGAGTAGGTGGATCTACTATGCGATTCGGTCATAAAGTTGTAACAAGGTTTGCTTTCAAATGTTGCTTCTTCGTTGTAAGTCACTGATCAATGAGATTGTTGTTATTAGTGTTTCTTAAACCGTAAAAGCAACTGGGCTGTTTAGGTCAAATGATACCACTTACGGTAAGATGGAACAATGGTTCCGTCTGTTTCGAAGGAATCTTCGACCATTCCATTGTTCTGACCTCGTACAGAGTGATTAGTACTTTTTTTGCATTTCAAACAATAGCTTGCATCGTACAGGTTTGAAAATAAGGAAGCATTCAAACACGGTGTTGTTTGGTGAAAGTCACTGGCGAGGAAACAACCATACGCGAATGTTGATCCTGTCCGCCGATAACGACGTTTTTGTTTTTGTCTAGAACCAGATTAATTTTTAAAAAACGAGATCCGTTTTTTTACAAGATAAGAATACTGTATAAATATTCTAGGGAATAGAGAGGAGATAAATACTGCGTATTTCAATATGCATAATATAGTTCTAATAAGATACATATTATTTTTAAAATTCAATTATTACTTATTTATTTTTAAAATTATCATTTTTGAAAATAAGTAAACGTATCTCCTCCCCGATAAGGAAACTTGGCACACAGTTACTACAGGTTTAATTACTAATATTCTACAATATGTTTATAAAATAATTCTATTGGGATGAAGGAACTAATATTTCCACTATTTAGTAATATGATGAATAGAGAATTGATAAAATTAAAATAAGCAACAATACTAGGATGTTCATCACGTCACGTGATAATACCTTTAAAAAATATACAAGTTACTTGCTTTCAAATTATCAGGTATCCTATTTGCTTTCAATTATCTGGTCAATCATATGATTTATAATATTGATATCTTAATGTATAAAATGTATAAGTGTCGTTATCGTAAGTAACGGTTCCCAATAGCGTTTTATAAAAAAAAAATTAGAGAAACTTTGTAGCAAGACTTCGAAGTGAACATGTTTCTTTGTAATATTACCTCGACAAGCATTACGCGGCTTCATTAATTTTGTCTCCCTTTTACTTCGCTTAAATAATTTCGTATTCACCGAGAAAAGCCGTGTTATTGTTGCTAGGTAATTAGTAAATCCATTTCGAAATCATTTTGTTAATTAACACGGAAAGGTAGTAATTATAATAACAATTAATTACTGGGTAGACTATTATTAAAATTTCCGTGTCCAACGGTTAATTAGGCCGTGCATTATGTTGTAATTAAATAAAAATGACTTTGCAAAAAGTTTCATTATGATTTAACGATCGAAACATTATGAAAGTACACCCCTCGAATCATACGTATCGAGTGTATTACACTTGATATGGATCCCAGCAGCGGTATTCGAAACTCCAATATACTTTTTCCAATGGGAACCAGGCAGACGAAATTGAGTTTCTACGTAACCAGCGGTATAATCACAGAGCATGCAATTTTCTCCGAGAATAGACGCTATCAACGTCCCTGAATAAGAAGCTACAGTGTAGTCGCGGAGTTCTCGGTTTGATTAATTTTGATTGATTAACCTCATCGCCGGGATGCGCATTAAATACAAAGAGACCGTAATATGCGAGCTCACGATGCTCATCGAGCACGCTCCTGCGGGTTCTGTACATAATATCAGATTTTACTGCCTTATTGGGCACATAACGTTCATTGCAAACGTCTATTCCCTCAAGATCGTTTGTTTCAATCTATTTTCCTGCACCCTATATAATCGCGTATAAACAAAAGCAACACGTTCTTTTTCATTCCGGCTTTGTATGCTCGCACAGCGAATGGACAAAAGAAAGCTTAAAATTGAAATTTCCGTATAATGAGTATTAATAACTGTAGCACCAGATGGTCCTACAAATGTTGATAACTTTAATATTTAAATATTTCTTGGATTCATAATGCGTAAATCAAATGAAAAATTTATGAAATGTAAGGTTAGGGAAACCATACAGTTGCATGTGAAGTTCACAATATCGCAATTTATTCAAAGACTGTTAGACTATATGAAAAGCTGAGGGCAACAAACGGTAAGCTCAATTCCCACGTGACTGTAAAAGAACAATTTTTTCGATAGTTCGATGCAACAAACATTGTGACTGTTTGTTGCCCCGAACGAGATGAAATTCTCCTAAATTGTTATTCCTACAGATACGTTCAGAGCAACAAAGGGTTAACCATTTGAACTTTTGATTTATTGACTGAAAACATTAAAAAACAATTAAAGATATATTTATTTTATCGAACATAATTTCATGACTAGAAATTTTGTACAAGAAGTTATATTTATTACTATCATCTTCACAGATACGATTCAGTTTTCATCACAAATCTTAACGTACCGATGATATCTATTTAGTAGTAATCCTATTGAACGCATTTTATTGCAAAATATAATATAGTAATTATAGAAAAAAATTATTTATAATTTTAGACAAAACTGCATTTATGTAAATGTTCTTTGTGCTTTGTGTTTTGTCTTTCTTTATTAAAACTGTGCTCTAACCTGTCGATGGTTAGTATCGAGTTTTTTCGCAGTATACAGTTAAATTATTTTAATATCTTGCTAATCAAGTGGGGCCAGCGAATATATTAAATAAAATTGAGTTTTCTTTCGGATAAATTTGAGTAACTCAGAACTAGTTGAACAACATTTTTAAATTGTTTTCTATTGTTTTGTTTCGTATTCCACCGACTCATTTTCTCCATGAACCCTAAAAATTTAAGCTTTCAAACGTTACATGCGGTAAATAATTCAGATTTTGTATACTATCGAATTTTTGGCGCGGCTTTGACGAGAATATGTGAAACCGCCGACAGTAATGAATCACAGAATGAAAAAGAAAATTGATTCCCCTCCGTATTTACTGTCGACCTCATTTGGAAACACAGGAATTTAACGAGCAAGGACGCTCTGTATGCAGCCGGTGTACCCTTGATTACAGGAGCTGCTCTCTTTGTGCAATGATCATAAAACGTCATCGATTAAGGAAGAAGCTTAACGTCGAGCGAATACGAAGGTAACGAATTGTCTATCCGACGTGCCGCTTTTTGTTACGAGCTGCTCGTAAAATTGCTGGAGGTCCACATAATGGGATTCACTTCTTGCGATTAAACAGTAATGCGCGGCATTAGAATGGCGGGTCGATAACGAAGGTGCAGATAAGATTAAACCTAGATCAACAATTAAACGGTAAGATTTCTGTCGAAGAGGGAAGGATTAAGAAAAAAAGTTGTTTTCTCTACACTTTTATTGTTCTTTTGTGGGAGTACAGCAAACCAAGTTATTTTTCGAATTTTGACAATTGAATTAATTTTTGTGATTCCCTTTAAAAATAGTATTCATTCACCTTTATTATAACATTTGGATTAACCCTCTGTCTGCAATTTTACTTTCATCGAATAATTTGTTTTACTGTTCAAGGCTTTAAGAAAATCTAATGATATTCTGCAACACGTATTGAAGCTCGTATGTATGTATGTATGTATTAATCAGAACAACTAAATATTGGAAATATCTACAAAATGAATATTTTAAATTTTGTTTACAAGATCGACTAAGCAAAGTTTTAAAAAGTGCCTTTTTTCTTTTCTCATTTTATTTTTACTAATTGCAAATTTTTAAAAATCTTCGTTCCACGTCATTTAGTAAACCAGTGTTTCTAGTTAGTAAAAAAAATGTTAGGTCGTTTGGTCCGATTTTAAAAAACCATACTGTTTTAAAGAGCGTATGAGCACACTTTCGTAAGCTTCTCTATAGGTGACATGATTCTTCTATCAAACTTAAAATGAATTATTATTACCACTTGTTCTGTAAAATAAATTTTGTTATATGATACGAGATGTAAGAAGGTGGAACTAATAATTACTGCAACAAATCTTATCCCTTTTATTCTTACATTTTTAAGTAAACTGTTCTGATTTTGTGTGGCATTTATGAAATAAAAAAATTATATTGATATTGATATGTTATTTTAAAAATGTAGAAAACAAATGCATCTTTTGTAACAATAAACGACCGATTTAAAAACATTTATACGCAAATGTACATATACTACAAACTATTGTGTACGTAATAGTTATGCACAATGTGCAGCAATGAACGAAAAACAATATTGATAGAATCAATAGGAACAAACACTTTCAAATCTGTGAAAAATAGGGGTCGTTACCCCTGAATTTTTTCCGCGTCTGCGCGCAGAGTTATCGTTGAGCGGTTACGCTCAACTGTAAAACTAGGGGACATTTCAAATAAAAAGTATTGGAAGTAGTAATTGAAAAAATTTTATTTGGACAATGTAGTATTTCAAATTTCATTTTATTTCGCAATTTTGCGTAGAAAAATATTTGAGAATGTTTATTTTGTATGAAATCGGAGCTATTAATTGTCATAATACTTTTAGTGGGTACCAGTATTGTTTGAAATAATATATTTCGTAGGATATGTGAGATGTAATTGTTCCAACTTATATTTCGTGAACATAAAATCATCTTCTGTGACGAATAGAATGCTATTATAAATATAATATTATGTAATTTCCATTTATTTATTGTCTAGTATAAGATATAATGAGACGTTCATGTAATATAGAACTTAGAAAAAATAGGCAGCCGTTCACATTTTGAAAAATAATATAAGTGAGCACGACGACTACCTGCAAAATCTATAATACTGAAATTCTTGTAGACTTTTATCATGTTACTGAGAATTTACATTATTTTTTAATTGCTGTTGTTTTTACTTAGAGTTAAAATTGGAGGAAGATACCTGGGATAACAACCTTTGTAATTATACACTTTTTAACAATTGAATCACGGTATTAAGAATGTTATTGAAACGTCAGGATAATTTTTTTGAAATGTCATAAGTTACAGCATGTTCGTTTATACGTTTTTAAAAGTTATATACAAAACAAACGTTTTTAAAAATTATATACAAATTTTTACTGTACTACTGAGGAATAATATTGGCAAAATATTGTGTAAGAATTGAAAACAATAGGAAGTTTTGTTTACTTTTAAAAACTAAGAGAGTGTTTCCTGAATATAATTATTCAATTATATGCTTTTAAATGACTATAATTTAAAAATGGGTCGTTGAGCCGTATTTTCCATGGAATAATTTTGAATTTTCACGAGAAATTCTTTGTTCAGCATAAATTATATTCAGGAAGCTTTTCTCTATTGTTTAAAACTCCATAGAAATTCCTAACAAATTTTAGACTGTACATAATACTTCATTTTTCGAAAAGTCACTTGTTCCCAGAGAAATTTATATTATGGTGCTCATATAATTATTAAAACAAAAATATTATATCAAATTATTGAATTCAGCAATAAAAAGTAACGAGAATATACTTACTAATGTTCTCACTGTCTAAAAAATTAGAATCTGAAATAGGATTTGCATAAGAACCATAATGGTTCTTAACATTTGACAAAGCCGAACTTTTCGAATTTGCTCCTCAAATATTTAACTGCCTCGGCTAATACAATATTTTTCCGTAGATAATGTTTTCCAATATCACTTTTCTTCAGCTAAATCGGACGATTGGACCACTATGCGACGGCCCTGTATACGCAGGAATAAAAAAAATTCAATTTTACTCTGCATGAGCCACCCTGCACATACACTCCCAAACAAAAAGATAGCACACTAGTGCTATCTTTAATTTCTCATGTTAAAATAATGCTAGCGTGAAAACTCTGAATTATATATAAACCGTACCTTCTACGAATATGTAAACATACCATACAGTTGACCTTACTTGAATGTTCTGTTAGTTGAAAGAGAAAAACACAATTCGACGTAGACAAAATGATAGCACACTCGAACTATGTTTACATATTCTTCAGTGTTTCGTGAGCTTGCACAGAGTTACTATTTATTATAGTACATTTATATATTATAGTATATTATATTATAGTATATTATAGTATATTACAGTATATATTATAGTATATTTAAATTGTGTTTAAAGCTTTGTCAGTTCGGTAGTCTCATAATGGGTCGTGGCAAAAAACTTAAGGAAAGTGAAATTAGTACAATTTTAGCTTTAAGGAAACAAAAGTTGGCTATTAGTCAAATAGCAAAAGAAGTTAATCGAAGTCGAAAAGTGGTA
>JAQQRO010000101.1:0-11787 GCA_028454255.1 Halictus ligatus
GTATATTGACTGTACAAAGGTAGCATAATCATTTGTCTTTTAATTAAGGGCTAGAATGAAAGGGGGAATGAAATATAAACTGTTTCAATATTAAAGAATTAATTTAAAATTTAAGTAAAAATGCTTAATTTTTTTTAAGGGACGATAAGACCCTATAGAATTTTATAGTTTGTATAAAATTAATAGTTTTATTAATATTTATATATAGATTATTATATAAATTATTTTATTGGGGTGATATTTAAATTTAGTAAACTTTAAAATTTTATAATCATAAATTAATGTAAAATAAATGAGATTTTAATAAAAATTATTAGAAAAATTACCTTAGGGATAACAGCATTATATCTTTAGGAAGTTCTTATTTATAAAGATGTTTGTGACCTCGATGTTGAATTAAGATAAATTTTAAATGCAGAAGTTTAAAAATTAAGTCTGTTCGACTTATAAAATCTTACATGATTTGAGTTCAGATCGGTGTAAGCCAGATCGGTTTTTATCTTTAAAATATTAAAATATTTTTGTACGAAAGGACTAATTATTTTTAAAATTTAATAGATAGTATATATATATATATATATAATAATAATAATTTAGTAAAATTATTTTGGCAGAATTAGTGCATTAAATTTAGAATTTAATTATATATGAATAAATTATATAGATAATAATTTATATATTAAAATTTAATATTATATTAAATTTAGTTTATTTGTTTATTTTAATTTTAATAATATTAATTAGTATGGCTTTTTTAACTTTATTTGAGCGTAAAGTATTGGGGTATATTCAAAATCGAAAGGGCCCTAATAAGGTTATATTTTTAGGGTTATTTCAGCCTTTTAGTGATGTGATTAAGTTATTGAATAAGGAATTGTTTTTTTTAGATAAGATTAATTTGAATTATTATATATTTATACCTATGTTGTCTTTAATATTGTCAATAATATTATGGTTAGTTTATCCTTTTTATGTAAATATTTATTTTATAAATCTAAGAATTATTTTTATGTTAAGTATTATAAGAGTAGGGGTTTTTCCTATTATATTAGGGGGTTGGGCTTCAAATTCTAATTATTCTATGTTAGGGGCTATACGATCTGTCGCACAATCGATTTCTTATGAAGTTAGGTTATTTTTAATTATTTTTAATTTAATTTTATTGGTTGAAAGTTTTTCATTATTAAATTTTTTTGAGTATCAAAAAGATATTAAATTTTTATTTATGGTTTATCCTATTTATATTATATTTATGGTTAGGATGTTAATTGAGTTAAATCGAACTCCATTTGATTTAGTAGAGGGAGAGTCTGAGTTAGTTTCTGGATTTAATACAGAATATTTTAGGGGGTTATTTGCTTTAATTTTTATATCAGAATATTTAAGTATTATTTTTATAAGGGTTTTAATAACAATTATATTTTTAGGGTTTAAGTTAATAAGGGTTAAATTTGTATTATCTATATTATTTCATATTTTTTTTGTTATTTGGATTCGTGGGGTGTTACCTCGGGTTCGTTATGATGAGTTAATATACATATGTTGAAAAAAATTTTTATCTTTATCTTTAATATATGTTTTATTTATTTTAAGAATAAAGGAATTAATTATTTATTTGAGTTTAAGTTAATAGATAAGTTTATATCTTAGGTAATATTTTCAAAATATTTGCTTTATAAGCTTATTAACTTAATAAATTAATTTATCTCATAATTGATTTAATATAGGGGAAATAAAAAAATATGAGAAGTAAGTAAATGTAAATATAATTCTTAATTTAGTAAACGGTATTTCAATTAGTTGTCCTCCTAATCATGTTAGTATAATAAATGATAAAATGAAAATTCAAAATGAAATTTTTCCTAAAAAATAAAATTTTCTTGATGTTAAATTATTATAGTTTAATAATGGTATAAATAGTAAAATTAAAATAGAGGAAAATAGCCCTAATACCCCCCCAAATTTGTTAGGGATAATTCGTAAAATAGTATAGGCAAATAGAAAGTATCACTCAGGTTTAATATGTTCAGGGGTAATTATTGGGTTAGCTATAATAAAATTATCTGGGTCTCTAAGTAAATATGGAAAAATTAAAGTTATAATTAGGAAAATAAATATAATTAAAATATAGCCAAAAATATCTTTAATTAAAAAATATGGGGTGAAATATGTTATATAATATTTATTTATTGATCCGATAGGATTATTGGATCCTGAATTATGTAAAAAATATAGGTGAATAATAACTAAAAATAAAATAATGAATGGTAAAATAAAATGGAAAGAGTAAAATCGGTTAAGAGTTGCATTATTAATTGAGAATCCTCCTCAGATTCATTCAACTAAAATTTTTCCAATATAAGGAATAGCTGATAATAGGTTTGTGATTACAGTTGCCCCTCAAAATGATATTTGACCTCAGGGTAGAACATATCCTAAAAATGCAGTTGCTATGGATATAATAAAAATTATTACTCCGATTGATCAGACATGAGTTAATTTAAATGAGTGATAGTAAATTCCTCGTCCAATGTGAATAAATATTATAATAAAAAAAAATGATGCCCCATTTATGTGAATTAATCGAATTCATCACCCAAATTTTACATTTTTTATAATATGAATTGTGCTATGGAATGCATAATTAATATTTGGGCAATAGTGTATAGATAAAAATAATCCTGAAATAATTTGAATAATTAAAAATAACCCTAATATTGACCCAAAGTTTCATCATATATTAATATTTATTGGTGTGGGTAATTTATTTAAGGAGTTATTAAAAATTATTAATAAATTATTTGATTTTAATAATTTAGAAAATTTCATTAATTAAAAATTTTTCGTAAGGGTTTGTATTTAAATAAACAGATTTTTATAGAGAAGAATAAAGTTACTAATAAATATAAAATTAATATTAGAGTAGATAAATATAGGGGATATGTATAAATTTTGAAAATATTTATTGGATAATGTTCATATTTAATTATTAAGGATGGAGTTAGAAGATAAAATAAAAATATTAGAGATAATATATAAAAAATAATTAATAAATAGTTAGATATAGATTTAAATAGTTTATTATAATAATTATTAATTAGTCTTGTAAAATATAAAAATATAATTATATTACCTCTAATTATTGAAATAAAAATTATTAAGCAGTAAAGAGTTTTTTGGGTAATTAAATAGTTTATGATTAAGATAATCATAGTAAATAACAGTAATGTTATTATTAAATTTAATGGGGAAATATTTTTATTATAAATAATAAAGGCAATGATAGATATAATTAATAAAAAGAAGAATTTTAATATAATTTCATGTGAACTATTCATTTTGGTTTAAGCAAGATATAGTTTATAAAAATATTAATTTTGGGGATTAAAGTTATTAAAGTTAATTTTCTTGAAATTTAAGCTAAAAAATTAATTTATTTTTAATTTACAAAATTAATGTTTTAATTTAAACTATTTAGCTAAGTTTATTTATTTAGGTAATTATTATTTAATTATAGTTTTATTAATTTTATTAATAATTTTTATATATATGGAGAATTTTTTAATATTATTAATTAGATTAGAGTTTATATTAATATTTTATTTGTTTTTAGCTATATTAATTGGGGCGAAATTTTATATTGATTGGATATTTTTATATTTGTTGGTTATGGGTGTTTGTGAGAGTGTGATTGGTATTTCATTAATAATTAGAATGGTTCATAATTTTGGGTCTCAAAGTATAAAAATTTTAAATTTAAAATGATAATAGAAATTTTTATACTATTGTTTATATTTATAGTTTTATTTATAGATCTAGGGTTTTTAATATTAATTAAAAATTTTATTAGATGTTTGTTAATATTAATTTCTGTAAAATTATTTATGAAGTATTATTTTATGGTTAATTTTAGGATAATTAGGGTAGGTTTAGGGGTAAGAATTTATTCTTTTATAATAGTAATTTTAGTTTTATGAATTTTTAGATTAATTATTTTATTTTTAAATGAAAAAGAAAAATTATTATGTTTAAAAATACTTATAATATTATTAATAAATTTAATTATATTTTTTTTAAGAATACAATTATTTTTTTTTTATTTTATATTTGAAGTTAGATTAATTATAATTTTTTTTTTTATTATTAAATGAGGGAAAGGAGAAAAGTGCTTAGAGGCTGCTTATTATATAATATTTTATACTTTATTTTTTTCTTTGCCTTTTTTAATTTTTTTATTTATGGTTATGATTAATATAATAGTTGATTTGATATTATTATTAGAGTTAAAATTTTTTTGGATAAATAGTTATTTTTTTTATTTTATAATATGTACTTTTTTTGTTAAAATTCCTATTTATATATTTCATGGTTGATTATTAAAGGCTCATGTGGAGGCCCCTGTTTTTGGATCTATAATTTTAGCATCTGTATTATTAAAATTAGGAACTTATGGAATATTACAAATAATAATTATTTTTAAGTATTTATTTATAGAATTAAAATTTTATATTATTATGCTAAGATTATTTGGGAGAGTGATTTTAAGGGGGGTTTGTTTGCGGCAAATAGATATAAAAATTTTAGTTGCTTACTCTTCAGTAGTTCATATGGGTATTTTAATTAGAAGGATATTAACTTTTTTTAAGATTAGTGTAATTGGGGGATATATTATTATAGTAGCTCATGGTTTATGTTCATCTGGTTTATTTTTTTTAGTAAATATTTGTTATCAAGAAACTAATAGACGATTAATGTTAATTAATAAGGGGATAATAAATTATATGCCTAAGATAAGAATAATATGATTTTTATTGTGTACATCAAATATATCAGCTCCTATTTCTTTAAATTTAGTGGGTGAAATTATATTATTAATTGGTTTAATAATGTGAATAAATTATATGATATTTTTAATAGTATTGTTTTGTTTTTTAGGTGTAATTTATTCTTTATATTTATTTTGTTATTTACAGCATGGGGAGATAAATTATTATTTAAATATTAAGGGTAATAAAATAGTTGATTATATTGTGTTAATTTTACATTGATTACCTTTAAATTTTATATTTTTAAATTTATTTTTTTTTTGTTTAAATAGTTTAATAGAAAATATTGAATTGTGATTTCAAAGATGTTTATTAACTTTAAATTATGTTTAATTTAATTATTTATGGATTATTTATATTATTATTGGGAAGTATAATGTCATTATTTGGTATATATATGTATATATATAATAAAATAATTATCTTTGAGTGAATAATTTTTATAAATAATGGAATAAAATTTAATTATATAATTTATCTAGATTATATGGGTTTATTATATATAGGAGTTGTTTTAATTATTTCTTTTTTTATTATAATTTATAGGTTTGATTATATGATAGGAGATATCTATATTGGCCGATTTAAATTTTTATTGATTTTTTTTATTATATCAATATGTTTAATAATTATAAGTCCTAGGGTTTTAAGGATTTTATTAGGGTGAGATGGGTTAGGGTTGATTTCTTATTGTTTAGTAATTTATTATCAAAATAAAAATGCTTATAATTCTGGTATATTAACAATTCTTTGTAATCGATTAGGGGATGTAGGATTATTATTGTTGATTAGAATAAGATCCTATTTAGGGTCATGAAATTTAATATTATACAGTTTTAGGGGGCTAATAATATTTTATATATTAATTTCAATTATTACTAAAAGAGCTCAAATACCTTTTTCTTCTTGATTGCCAGCTGCTATAACAGCTCCAACTCCAATTTCTTCTTTAGTTCATTCTTCTACATTAGTTACAGCTGGGGTTTATTTATTAATTCGTTATAATAAATTTATGTCTGTGGGAGTAAAGGGGTATTTAATAATTATTTCTAGTTGTACTATATTTATAGCTGGTTTGATAGCAAATTATGAGTATAATTTAAAAAAAATTATTGCTTTATCAACATTGAGGCAATTAGGGTTTATAATAAGAATTTTAAGAATAGGGATAGTAAATTTAGGATTTTGTCATTTGTTAATTCATGCTTTTTTTAAATCATTAATATTTATATGTGTTGGCGGGTTTATTCATTCAACTTTAAATAATCAAGATTTGCGTAAATTTAGTGGAATTTTGTGTTTAACACCAGTAAAAAGGGTTGTTTTTTTATTTTCTTTGTTAAATTTAAGAGGTTTTCCATTTATTTCAGGGTTTTATTCAAAAGATTTAATTTTAGAGTTTATAAGTATTAGGCTTAGAAATAAATTAGTAATTTATATTTTGATATTATCTATTATTTTTACTTTAAATTATTCTGTGCGAATTATGAAATTATTTTATATAAGTTATTTAGGTATATTTTCTTATCAATTTATGGGGGATGGGGCATACATAATTTTTTGTAAAATATTTATGATATTAATAGTAATTATTTTAGGGTATTTTTATATAATATTATTTAATTATTATTCTTTTATAATTACTAGGTATGATAAATTTATTTTGATAGTATTATATTTATGTAGATGAAGGGTTACTTTTAGATTTTATTATAGGTATAGAAATAGGATGAATTTTTTTTATTTAAATTTTTTTATAAGTATATTTTATTCAATTTATTTATATAAGATTATTTATTTAAATTTTTTAGAAATTATATTAATATATGATAAGTTTAATGAAAAATGATTAGATAAAATATTAGGAATTAATATAAAAAAAATATATTTTCAAAAATTAAATTTTTTTAAGAATGAATGAATTTTTAGGGTTCATATAATAAAATTAATAAAACTTTATGTAGTTATATTAATTTTTTATTTATTAATAAGTTATTAAAATTTAAATAGCTTAATGTAAAGTTTAATATTGAAAATATTAAGATAATTGAAAAATTTTTAGATAAATTTATAAATTTTTAATTAATTTTATATTGAAAATATAATGTTTTTATTAAACTATATAAACTTAAAGAAATATAAATGTATTTATTCATTTTAAAAAGAATTAGAAGTTCTTTGTTATTTATATATTTCTTTAATTGGAAATATTAATTTCAAAAAAATTATTAACAATAATTTACCTTAATTTGGTTTCAATTAAAAGATATAAAATTTTATTAATTTTAAAAAGCAAATTTAATGTTATAGTTTAACTAATATCCCTTGGTTTATACATGGTAATAAGTATACCCTAATTTTAAGTCGAAATTAAATGTAAAATTTACTTTATATAAAATTTAGTAAATTCATTTAAATAAATTACAGATTCATTCAATTCAAAGACTAATAATTAAAATTATTAAAAAAATAATAAATGTATAAATTGATATTATAGAAAGATTATTTAAAAGATTTAAGATGGGTAAGATTAAAATAATTTCTACGTCAAAAATTAAAAATATTAGTGTTATAGTATAGAAATGAATGGAAAATGGTAAGCGTGCTCTGGTGATTGGGTCAAATCCGCATTCAAATGGGGTAATTTTTTCTCGGTCTTTTTTTAAGGTTATCGATAAAAAAAAATTAATTATAATAATTATAGATGAGATAATAGAAGTAATTAAAATAAATATTAAAATATTATAGATTATATATATATTTTTAATTAAATTTTTTAATTGGAAGTTAATTGTATTATTTTATACTATATATATGTATATATGCTTAAATTAATATATTCATCAATAAATTATTATATAAAGAATAAGTCAAATAATATCTACAAAATGTCAATATCAAGTTGCTGCTTCGAAATTAAAATGATGGACTTTAGATATATGATTAGAATATATCCGAATTAGGGTTATAAATAGGAATGTAATTCCTAATATAACATGTAATCCGTGAAATCCAGTTGATATAAAAAAAATTGAACCAAAAATTCCATCATTGAAAGTAAATGGGGCTTCTAAGTATTCAATTATTTGAATAAGTGAAAAATAAGTTCCTAATATAATAGTAAAAATAAGGGGCATTATAGATTTTTTTTTATTATTAATTAATAAGTTATGTCTTCATGTAATAGTAAATCCTGAGGAAATTAGAATAATAGAGTTTAATAATGGGATATCATAAGGATTAAATATTATAATATTTTTAGGTGGTCATGTTATTCCAATTTCAATTCTTGGCGCAATTGCATTATGAAGGTATGTTCAAAAAAAAGAAATAAAAAAAAATAGTTCTGAGATAATAAATAGAATTATTCCTATTTTTAATAGTTTTAAAACATTTAGTGTATGAAATCCTTGGAAAGTTCTTTCACGAACAATATCTCGTCATCATTGGTATAGAATTATTAATAGGTTAAAAAAATTAAATAAAATTAAATAATAATTTGAAGAATTGAATCAATAAATTATTCTTAATAAAAGATTTAAAATTCTTAAAGAAGTTATTAGAGGTCAGGGGCTAACTGTGACTATATGAAAGGGATGATTATGAGAAATTTTCATTAATTAGATTCATTAAAATATAATAATGATAAGATTGCAAATACATAAGCTTGAATAATAGAAACTGAAATTTCTAAAATTAATAATAAATTTTGAATTAAGAATAATAAAATTATATAGGGTATTGATTCAAGTGTTGAACCCAATAATGATAAAAGTAAATGACCCGCTAATATATTTGCAGATAGTCGAATAGCAAGAGTTCATGGTCGAATAAAATTTCTAACAGATTCGATTAAAATTATAAAAATTATTAATAGTCTTGGGGTATTTATTGGGAGTAAGTGAGTAAATATTTTATTTGTATTAATTAATCATCCATACAATATAAAACTAATTCATAAGGATAAGGACAATGAAAGATTAATAGATATATGTCTTGATGGGGTAAAAATATAAGGCATTAAACTTAATAGATTTAGGGTTATAAATATTATTATAATTGTTAAAAAAATAATAATATTAGAAGTAAATTTTTTTTTTGATAAATTAAAAAATTCTTGAAAAATTTTATTATAAATTAATAATCATAAAATATTTATACGAGAGGGGTATACTCAATATGATCAGTTAAATAATATTAGTGGAATAAATATTGCTAATCAATTTAAAGATAAAAAATTATTAGTTGATGGATCAAAAATTGAAAATAAATTTAATATCATTTAATTTTAAAATTTTATTTTTTTTTTTAGTTTAGGGTATCTTTTTGATTTAGAAGTGTGGCAATATGTTATTAAATTAAAATATAATATTGATAAGTAAATATATATTAATATAATGGTATAGATTAATAACAATATTCAATATATTGGTCTTATTTGGGGGATAAAAGAATAGATCATTAGAAGTAGGTGATTAACTACTATAAATTGATTTAAGAGACCATTCCTTTCTTTCAGGCATCTAATGAAAGAGTATTTATTAATAATTTTAAAATGACAATTTAATGTTATATTTTTAACTAATTCTTTAATTTATCTTATTAATTCAGTTAATAAAATTTTTATAGTTAGTTCTTTCAATAGTAATTGGCATAAAACTATGGTATGCCCCACAAATTTCTGAGCATTGCCCAAAAAATAACCCAGGTCGTAATGAAATAAGAGATATTTGATTAATTCGTCCAGGAGAGGCATCTATTTTAATTCCTATTGAGGGGATAGTTCAAGAATGAATTACATCCGTTGAAGTAACTAAAATTCGGATGGGTGTTTTAAATGGGATAATAATACGATTATCTACATCTAATAATCGAAATTGGTCTAAATTTTCAATAGATTTAATTATATAAGAATCAAATATAATATTAGAAAATTCGGGGTATTCATATCTTCAATATCATTGGTGTCCAATAGATTTAATTGTAAAATATGTAGGGTTTCAAAGTTCATCAATAAAATATAAAGTTTTTAATGAAGGAATAGAAATAATTAATAATATGATTATAGGGGTAATAGTCCATAAAATTTCAATGTTATGATTTTTCAGTAGTTTTAAATTTAAATATTTGTTATTTAAAATAAAACTTAATATATAAAGAGTAGATATAGTAATTATAGTCAAAATAATTATTGTAAAATTATAAAAATAAAATAAATTATCTGCAAATGGAGAGTTAGGATCTTGAAAAGAATATATATTTCATGTAGCAATATTTTATATTTAATTAGATTTAATTAATTTTATGATATATTTAAAAATCAATAACTATAATTATTATAAATTTTAATAAAAACAAAGGTTTTATTTATGAGGCTTAAACTCATTGCACTATTCTGCCATATTAAAATTTAATTATAATAATAGGTAGTTCATTATATGAGTGTGATAAAGGGGGGTAATTTTGTATTCATTCTAAAGATGATTGTGAATATTTAAATATAGTTATACGTTTTGAAATTAATCTTTCTAAGATAATATAAATTAATAGAATAGTACTATTAAATGAGATTAAGGATCCAATTGATGAAATAATATTTCAACAATAATATGCATCTGGGTAGTCTGAATATCGACGAGGTATCCCTATTAATCCTAGAAAATGTTGGGGGAAAAAGGTTAAATTTACTCCTGTAAATATTATTATAAATTGAATATTTAAAAGTTTTTTGTTAAGAGTCAATCCTGTAAAAATAGGGTATCAGTGGATAAGTCTAGCAATAATTGCAAAAACTGCTCCTATTGATAGAACATAATGAAAATGTCCAATAACATAATAAGTATCATGGAGAATAATATCAATTGAGGAGTTTGATAATATAATTCCTGTTAGTCCTCCTATAGTAAATAGAAAGATAAATCCTAGTGATCAAATAATGGAGGGGTTTAAATTAATTTTTGATCCGCAATATGTGGCAAGTCATCTAAAAACTTTAATTCCTGTAGGTACAGCAATAATTATTGTTGCTGATGTAAAATATGCTCGCGTATCTACATCTAGTCCGACTGTAAATATATGATGAGCTCATACAATAAATCCTAAGAATCCAATTCCTAGTATTGCATAAATTATTCCTAAGTTTCCAAAAATTTCTTTTTTTCCTCTTTCATTAAAGATAATATGGGAGATTAAACCAAATCCTGGCAAAATTAAAATATATACTTCTGGGTGACCAAAAAATCAAAATAAATGTTGGTATAAAATAGGATCTCCTCCTCCTGATGGGTCAAAAAATGATGTATTTATATTTCGATCGGTTAAAAGTATAGTAATAGCACCTGCTAATACTGGAAGGGCTAATAATAATAGAATAGCAGTAATTTTTACTGATCAGGGAAATAGAGGAATTTGGTCATAATTAATAGAGATATTTTTTATTAAAAGAATTGAAACAATAAAATTAATAGCTCCTATAATTGATGAGATTCCTGCAATATGTAGTGAAAAAATTGTACAATCTACAGAAATCGATGAGTGATATATAATAGAGGATAGAGGAGGATAAACAGTTCATCCTGTTCCTGAACCAGTTGATAAAATTCTTCTTATTAGTAATATAAATAATGATGGGATAAGTAATCAAAATCTTATATTATTTATTCGAGGGAATGCTATATCTGGTGCTCCAATTATTAAGGGTACTAATCAATTTCCAAATCCTCCGATTATAAATGGTATGACTATAAAAAAAATTATAATAAATGCATGGGAAGTAATAATTGTATTATAAATTTGGTCATTATTGATTCAATTACCTGGTGTACTTAGTTCTATTCGAATAATTATTCTTAATGAAGCTCCAATTATTCCTGATCATATAGCAAATATAAAGTATAATATACCAATATTTTTATGGTTTGTTGAATAAAATCATTTTTTAAAATAAATATTATGCCTGATT
>JAQQRO010000102.1:0-11772 GCA_028454255.1 Halictus ligatus
TCGAAGGTCGCGCAGAAATAGCTGTGGAGCCAAGAACGAAGCTAAAACACTTAACCGGAAGTGCCGAGGCCGCTGCGGAGGTCAAAGATGGCGTAAAGATCGCAGCGAAAGTCGGCGATATAGGAAAAGTATCTGCAGAAGATATTGAAAAAATGGCCGAAGACCATTCTTACCGGCGATCAATGGCGGAAAACATGATCCTCGACGAAGAGGGTAAGGCGTGCGTCCCTGAGGGCGCGACGCAGATCAATTCGACCCCCCGAAGGGATGAGAAGAGTCTGTTCCCTGGAAAGAAGTCGGCTAAACGAACGAATCAGCCGGTAATTCGTTTAGAGAGTCCATTTCGTTCGAAGCAGAGGGTTGGAAAGAAGCGGGCGGGTCTGGGGTGGACTGGTTCCGGTGCGGACGAAGGGTTGGAAGATCGAAAGGGATGCAAGAGATGCTACTACGGGGCCGGGTCCCTGCGAAGTCGAGGGCGGGTCGGCGCGAGTAGGAACAAAGCGGAGGAGAACGGTAGGCGGCAATCGATTTTCTCCCGCGATTCGAGCTGCTATGCATTTAAACGAGCCTTTGAAAAATTTGTCGACAGGTGTATTGAACAGCGATTGGTCTCCCGCGGGATCGTCCGCTTCCAGGAGCGGTAATTTAAATAGCGTAATGGAAGCCGACCGGCCGGATATTATTGCCGGGAGTTTTAACGAGAAACGCGAGGACGGATATTTTCAATCGGACGGTAACGAGGGAGATACCGGGCCGGGAAGGTTCGCGAGGATGACACCTATCCTGGAGGAGAACGTATCGGTGCTGAGGGACGAGGTGATCGAGAATTACACGCCGCAGAAGAGGACGCTGAAGGACGTCGCCTACGAAGAGTATGCCGGAGAGAGGGGTAAAGAGGTTAGGACGAACGGCGCGAAAAGGTGTGAACGTCACGTGAGACACAGGATGAAGAAGAAGAACAGAGGGTTGAAGTCCAAGAAGAGGTTGAAGAGGAGAAGGGGTCGGGGAAAGGTCGAGGCGAAGAGGGACGCTTTTCGTCAAACGATCCAAGTGTTTGTATTCTTGTTGAGTTTGATTACTTGGTTGGGGAGAGTTGGGGGTGGTTGGAAATATTTTCGTAGGGTGTTCTGTAGGGCTGGGAACGAGGAGGAATTTTGTTTAGTATAGTAGAATATTTTGGTTTAGATTTTGTGGTTGTTTTATGCTGTTCCAGACTGTGTAGCTTTGTAGGAAAGAGTAGCTCTCCAGAAATACAATGTCAATCATTCTAAATTATAATTTAAAGAGAATTGCTATTATCATCTCGTTAATGTTCCTTTGCGTTCAGGGTTGTTACCTCCTCTTTCATATTTGTCTAATATACACGGTTTTCATATGCGCACAAATAATTCTTTCAATATTCATATTCATGGTTTTAATGTATAGCACACAGAATATAAATGTAGAATGTATATAATGAATTTTCCAGCTTTCAGAATCGAATTATACATTGTCGTAATTTAATGAATGAAGTATAAATCTTTCTCGTATTTCTTAATATTTCTCATCACTTCGCATATGAAATATTCAAGTTGGAATGAAATTTCAGTTTCCGAAATGAAACTTTTGGAGTGGAATAACAGGATACATTTTCCTTTTCTAAATTGACTATACGAAGCATAAGTGTTTTATGTGAAAGAGTGATTTTTAGAAAACAAACTTACTTTTATGTACGACACTTTTATGCCGCTATAATGCAATTTGTGGACACAGAATAACTTTCTTCACCATCGAAATTACACCCGGATTTCTTTTTATCCTTTTCAAACTTGTATGAAAGTAACACAAACTATAAAAAAAATCGTACTACTTTAAAACACGGAAATACATTCCCTAAATGATTTCCATTTAACAAACAAATGGATGAAATGTAAAATAGTAATGGAAAATTAAAAAAAAAAAAGAAATACTAGCACTTCATACTCATCGAAAAGCCACGTTTTATTCATCGTTGCTTTCCATTATTTACTGTTCAAATTCGTGTAAAAATAACATACACGTGTGGACATCCAGATTAAAGAAAAATCTGTCACTATAAATAAAACGTGTTGAAAAGACCGTGTAACTCTGAATAAACCATGCAAAAAAATCGTGTCACTCTAAACAAACCGTGATAAAAAAAAACGTGCAATTCTAAAAATGAAATGTGTTAACAAGAATAAACTGCCACACAGAGACCATGTTACTTTGCATAGAGCACACTGGCAAAAGGACTGTCAATAAAACAAGTTGAAAAACAATTTCTTATCCCGCGTATAAGACGTGTCGAAGATCACACAATTCGACGTAAATAATCGTTCAATTAAAACGTAAATAATCGTTCAATTAAAACGTAAATAATCGTTCAATTAAAACGTAAATAATTCGCGTTTAAAAAATCGCAAGACTCTTCGCGAATCACGTTTACAAATCATATAATGGTACGTACCAAAATTGTCCGAAAAATCCGGTAAAATTTTTAAATACGATTTTTCAATAGTATAACTGTAAATTGAAAGAGGGTGTTACAAAATCATATAATTGTACATAAAACAGATTCAGAAAATCTTTTAAGGGTGGCCAACACGTTTTAAGAAAATTGTGTCAATGTGAATGAAACGCGTTATGAAAACGGAGCAGTGATAAATATGTTTAACAAAAAAAAAAAACATGTAAATAAATAAAAAGGAACCCGGGTGTGTAATTAAGGTACTCACCGCCGCCATTCCCGGCATACACTGACCCTGCTTCACCGTTCAGGTACTTAAACGAAGCGAGGACATTCCCGCTGCTAACAACCCCGAAATCAGCCATCAACGGAACAAGCCCTGAAGAGCCCAGCTCGGCGAGAAACGGTGTCAAGCCGGGGCAGGACAGCTTGGACAAACAGATCGAAGAGAAGTTCAGTCGCATCAGCGACGCTTTAAAGGAGGACGCGGCGGGTCCAAAATCGACATCGACATCAACATCTGCATCAGCGTCTACATCAGCATCGACGTCTCCGTCAACGTTGCCTAGTATAACTTCCATCGACGAGACAAGTGAAACGAGCATCTCGCAGGGGCCTGGGAATACATTTAGCGAACCTAACGACGCCTCCCATCGACGAAATAACGAGGCCGACGAGGAAGGAGCCGGGAACGAAAACGTACTTGAAGAGAACCTCCCGCAGAGCAACGATCGATCTATCGACGATCATGGCGGGGCCAATAAGAACCTGGGCCCCTATTTAGAGCCCGAAAAAGGGGACGAGGGTGCGCGATTAATACCGAGCCGATTCACCGGTTTAATGGCCGTCACCTCGACGACCTTGGACGTCGCGATCCCTGAAGTGTCATCCTCGGTCGGTCAAACGATCCCGTTTCCCTTCGCGACGGCGAAGGACTCCGAACTGACGAACGCTGTGATCGTCGTGGACGTTTTCCAAATTGCTACCGGTCCTCTGGAGGCTCCGACGACCCTGAAGCAGACGATTTCACCAGAGAGACCGGCGAAGAGGATCAACAAGCAGGCTCTGACGCAGTCGTCCAGGTTTAAGCCCGTTGACAGTACTTTTAAGCTGCCCGAGGAGACCACTGTCTTTTTAATGGAGTCCACGACCGTGACAGCTGCGGACAACAATACCGTGGCCACCAATGCTGAAGGGACCATGATCACTCACCCAGCGTTCAGGCCTTCGATCAAGCCGTTCGAGGGTCCGATGAGACGGACAGAGTTCGATAGCGAGGTCGACCTGGACGACACCACCTTTGCCGAAGAGACCGAGAAACCCACGACCGTTCGCGGATTTCGGGGATCGATTTCATCGGATGCTAATCCTGTTGGAAGGATCAGCAAAACTTGGATGGGCTTCCCGGGCAGGAAAAAGAAGCGAACAACCCCCTCGATGATTAAAACCGAGGATTCATCGGCGCGCCGCGAGGCTGGGTGCAGCGACGGGCTCAGCAGGGTTAATCCTGGGTATTACGGGGCGAGGAAGAACCGTGAATCGGGGATGAAATTCTCCCTCGAAACCGGAGAGATGAACATGCTAAAGACGGAGGTTGGCGCCACCGGGAGGATCGTGCGCGAGCACAGCAATTACGTGCAGTTGAGCGTCGACGGGAGTGGGGGTGATAGCGTCGACGGGAGTGGGGGTGATAGCAGCGACGATGACCTTCAGGTGAAGGACGAATCGAGCAGGCAGTATAGAGAGGAGAGCGTGGACAGCAGAAAACTTCAGCATCCCTGGATGTTCACGACCGAGCGTGCGGAGTTCACTGTTAGGCCTGATGGTTCCCTTCATAAAGGGATTGGCAATAACAAGCACAAGGCCAGGAAAACTGATTTGGTGGAGAGGGTTGGAGAGGTCACCGGGAGGATTTTGCCACCCTGTGCTGGGGAGAAGGAGACGGGTGTTGTGCAGGGGAGGGGGTGTGACATGAGGATGCACCAGAGACGTTTGATGTCTCTTGAGAACCTAGAAGTTGTTAAACATCTGGAACGCCACTGGCCGAAGGGTGGTAAAAATTGTTTCCTCAAAGACAACGACGGGATCCAGGAAGTGGACAGCTATCGGACAAAACTGGATCCAAGATGTCTGCCGTCTGTCCAGAAGCTGAACCCCATAGAATCCCAATGTTTGAAGAATAATTTTGAAAAGGTTACCCGTGAATCGAAACCGAGTAACAGGCGTCTGCTGTCCGTCCATAGCCCGAAGCTCTCCAAGCATCTATCGAAGGTCGACGCGAACAAGGTCAACGAGGGTCACGTGATCAACGATCGCGACACGGAATCCGGCGACACGGAATCCGACGACACCTCGCGCCTCAACCCCATGAAATCCACTAAATCTCCGCAAAAGTCGAAGAAACGGGACACCATACAAAAGCAGAAGAAAACCGCTGCAAAACGGAACAGCAAACAGCATTCCTCATCATCGTCACCCTCAGACCCGATGGACGACTACCTCTCGCCGGAAGAGAGAGAATACGACGAGGGAACGCTCGCGGAGGAAACAGAGCGGAAGGACCTTGAAGAGGAGGAGGAAGAGAGCCGATTGAACATCCCCGAAGAGCTGGGAATAGACTACGAAAACGATTCTCCCAAGGACGCGTCCAGGATCTCCGAAGGTCTGCACGACGATTCGAACAATCTGATCGACGTGCCGATTCCCGTGCACCTGGACAAACTGTCGGAGAAGCTGAAGATCGAGAGCCAGGCTCGGGCGGACAGATCGAGCATCGACGGCGACACTGCCGGCAAGGACTTCGAGATCTCGCTCACCGGGAAGATTCACTTGGGGAACGACGAGCTCGGCCGGCCGGTGTCCGTCAGCTTCGACGCCGCGGGATCGCCGGGAACGGAGCCCGATCCCGAAGAACTGGCCAGCTATCGATCGCCGGAGTCAGCGAGTTCCTTCAACGACGGTACGGACACGCTCGCCGCGGACAATGCTAATTTTTTGCCCGGGGGCTTCAACCCTGCCCCGTTCGACGACGCGGAGGATCGATCGAGCAGAAGGGACTACTATTTGCGACCGGTTCGCACCAGGACGCTTAACGGCCAGCGTGGTCGTCACAGGCTGCTGCGGTTGCGGAAGAAGTCCGCCGAAGCTGGTCTGAATCACAAGGGCAAGCCTTGGACTGGAGCTAGGATCAACGGAGCCGCTGTGAACGAAGATTTGAAGAGTTCGGTGAAGGACGGGGAACCTACCAGGCTGGGACAAGAGGCTAGCTTGGTCCCGGAAGAGTCTGATGCGAGGGATAGAGCCTCGGACAAGGCCACGATCACTGGAACTGCTGCGAACGAGGATTTGAAAAGTCTGTTCAAGGTTAAAGGACCCTACAGACTGGGACAGGAGTCTAGCTTGGTCCCCGAAGAGTCTGAAGCAAAGGATAGAGGTTCGGACAAGGATAGGATCAGTGAAACTGCTGTGAACGAGGATTTGAAGAGTTTGTTCAAGGTTAAAGGATCCTCCGAGCTTGGCGAGGGAGCTGGCTTAGTTCCGGAAGAGTCTGAAGTGAGAGACGACGAGCAGTCGCCTGGTTCTGAAGAGAATGAGTCCTTAACTGCGAAAGGTCGAAGTAGGAGGGATTACGATCTGCAACCTAACAACGAGTGTGATCGTCGAAAGGTGTTACACAAGGATTCCGGGCTTAGGCTAGATGCTAGCTTGGCCGCAAAAGAACCTGAAGCGGGAGATGGAGATCCAGGTTCTTCTGGTCTCGGACAGGATGCTGGCTTGGTCCCAGAAGAGCCTGAGGCTAAGGAGCAGTCAGCTGATTTTGAGGAGAACGAGCCTGCAGATGTTGGAGATCAAAGCAGAAGGGACTATCCGCGACCCAACAACGGGCACGATTGTCAGGGGTTGATAAACTTGCGGAAGAAGTCTGCCGAAGCTAGCCTTGACCTTGAAAGTGAACCAGCAAAGTCTTCGAATAGAGTAGGGATCAATGGAGCTGCTACGAATGAAGATACGAAGAGTTCGATGAAGGATTCATCATCCTCTAGCCTCGAACAAGGTGCCAGTCTGGACCGACAAGAACCTGAAGTGAAAGATGACAGGCAATCGTCGAATGTTAACAGGGACGAATCTGGAGATGCTGAAGATCCAAGCAGGGGATCGTATGTGATGCCTTCTGGCGAGGTTTTCTCGCAGAAGATGTTGAGCAATCTTTTGGGAAACGCGCCGCAGGTCGCTTTGAATTTCGGAAATTCACCTGGACAAATGGACAGCGGTTTGGAGGGTGACAGTGACCTTGGGGAACATCTGAAGCCTATTACTATCCGGATAAATACCAGTCAATGCGAAGACTCGAATTGTACCACCTTGAAGATCGATTTGGTGGAGGTTACGACTACAGTGGAGGTCACGACTACTGAGGCTGCCACTACTGTTCGAAATGCTGAAGTGTACTCGGAACGTGCTGAGACGACTGTTAGGCAGATTGAGAGGATCACCACCTACGGTACCACGCAGCAACAGGTATCCTAAACACACGAATTTTTCTACAAAATTAAAATTGTCTGCCTTGATCGCACGCTATAGACGGTACATAGACATTTACAGTGATTTTCGCGATATATGTCGCCGAGGTCTGGATGATATTTGTCGCGGAATTATCCCTACTACGGTGTACGCCGTGAAGGGTTCACGACACTCGAGAGGAATAGCAGGATCTCGACGACAGCATTCGCCGCTGTGACTTTGACGAATAAAGTATAGGACGAACGTATTTACACACGGGTCATCAAGACCCGTGTTGCTGACATATATCGCGAAATCATTATATTTTTTTCTCAGTAATACAGTAATATTCTTAAATTCTTTAAATGATTATATCGTTTTATATCTGACCTACCCAATTTTTGTCGTAAATGCCGAAACTCCTGATGACACGCACTATAGATCAAGTGACAATAATCTCATAGGAGGTCCTGCCATCGAAGTCCTCGCCCGCCGTCCAACTGCCGAGACCCGACGCAGCCCAGCTCAACGAAACCGAAGAGAACAACGAATCCGTGCAGAAGAAGAACATGCTAGCAATGTCGGACCTGATCAAGAGACTGGAGAACCTAGTGACGGATGCAGGGAACTCGAGCAATGCCACCGGTCACACCTTGGTCCACCTGAAGAAGTTCATCATAGTCCCCGACAACCGGACCCTGTGGAGCGTGAGAGAGTTCTCTGAACCGGTGAAGAAGCCCACGAAGGATGTCCCCTTGAAAGACGACAAGACCGAAGAATCCCTGAGGGAGGAAGAGGGTTCCCAGTCGGACAACTCCGACTTAATAAAGGAGATCATCAGCTCGGTGATCAGGGGGGACAACCTGAAACGGGAGGTATCAGCCGGCAGACCCTGTGGCAAGGCCGGCAGCTGCCAGAAGTGTGAATGCTGCGACGGAAGTTGCTGCGACGGAAGTTCCTGCAGCAAGGTCTCCAAGAGAGACTCGATCGTCCCCAACAACCTTGAAGAATCGCCGCTGAAGAAGAAGGATTTTCAAACTTACTCTAAGATACAGGATAGTAGCATGCTGAAAGATGACGATCCTTCAAAGAATGTCGACGACCAGGTGCTCGCATCGAATCTGGAGACCTCGGCGGAGTCCTCGAGGAAGGTCAACGAGGTGTCCAAGAGAGACTCTATTTCTTCGAGCAGCCTTGAAGACCTGGAATCTCCCCTGAAAAAGAAGGATTTTAACAGTTATTATCAGATAGAGATGCTGAAAGATGGTGATCCTTCGAAGAATTTCGACGAGCTTGAACCTAGGCTGGAGACCTCGAAGAAGGACGAGAAGGTCTTCAGAAGGTCATCATCAAACAACCCTGAAGACCCGGGAGCTCCTGTGAAGGAATTCGAAACATCTGGGAAAGAGGATGCTATACTGAAAGACTCTACTTCGCAGAATGTCGATTTGCTGGAATCGGGTCTGGGGACCTCGATGGAGTCCTCGAAGAAGAACGACGAGGTCTGCGGGCAAGGGAAGCCTAATGGAAAACGGAAAAGAGACGTGTCTCGCGGCGATGCTAATTCGCCGAGCAACAAAGGGAGGAAGCATGCTAGGCACGCGAAGAAGAAGAGGAGGAGGAGGAAGATGAAGAAGAAGAAGGGAGCCAGGATTAAGAAAGAGCACAATAGCGGAGGCAGTAAGTGGCCCCTCAAGAGGAACTTGCTGATGCTGTCCGAGGATCGAGAAGGTGGAAGCGAGCGGAAGGACGAGGAAGGGGATGAGCGGATTCGTAAGGCGAGGGATGGAAATATGCTGAAAGAACCGCAGACCAGGGGAGGCCAGGATTGTGGGGATCACAGATATCCACCGGATGTCGATCCATTTGGATATCTGCAGTCCGCGCACTGTCTGCGCTTCAGCGAATTATGGTATGCTTCAGAAATTTGAAATTTTCTGCAGATATTCTCCTACTTGCGCTCGGAGAACGTAATCTGCAATTTGGCTGCTGTTGGTGTAGCAATGCCAACTAGTAGCTATAAAACTATACTTCTTCTTCAACAATTTTTCGTAAAATAACCAAAGCTTTTAAACTGTCCAAAATTTTTTAGCAGATGTTGGCAAAATCTTCACTTCAAATTGTTACTTCAAATTGTTACTTCAAATTGTTACTTCAAACTGTTACTTCAAACTGTTACTTCAAACTGTTACTTCAAATTGTTACTTCAAATTGTTACTTCAAATTGTTACTTCAAATTGTTACTTCAAAATTTATGAAACCAATCCCTCCTTTCTCTGGGGGAACGTAATTTATTTGTGTGCTGTAGGTGTAGCAATGCCAACTGGTAGCAATATAACTATGCTTCTTCTTCAACAATTTTTCATAAAATAACCAAAGCTTTTAAACTGTCCAAAATTTTTTAGCAGATGTTGGTAAAATCTTTACTTTAAATTGCTACTCCAAAATTTATGAAACCAATTCCTCCTTTCTGTGGGGGAACGTAATTTATTTGTGTGCTGTTGGTGTGGCAATGCCAACTGGTAGCAATATAACTATGCTTCTTCTTCAACAATTTTTCATAAAATAACCAACGCTTTTAAACTGTCCAAAATTTTTTAGCAGATGTTGGTAAAATCTTTACTTTAAATTGCTACTTCAAAATTTATGAAACCATCCCTCCTTTCTCTGGGGGAACGTAATTTATTTGTGTGCTGTAGGTGTAGCAATGCCAACTGGTAGCAATATAACTATGCTTCTTCTTCAACAATTTTTCATAAAATAACCAAAGCTTTTAAACTGTCCAAAATTTTTTAGCAGATGTTGGTAAAATCTTTACTTTAAATTGCTACTCCAAAATTTATGAAACCAATTCCTCCTTTCTCGGGGGGAACGTAATTTATTTGTGTGCTGTAGGTGTAGCAATGCCAACTGGTAGCAATATAACTATGCTTCTTCTTCAACAATTTTTCATAAAATAACCAACGCTTTTAAACTGTCCAAAATTTTTTAACAAATGTTGGTAAAATCTTAACTTAATCTTCTACTCCGAAATTTATGGATTCTGTGTAAAGTCAGTGTAAAAAGTTAGAATTTGCAAAATCCAAGAAGAATTCCATATCATATATCTCAATTTTAGAATTTTTATCTTATTGAATAATTCATTTTAATTTAAAAAACAATACTAAAACTTTTTTAAGAATATTACAGAATTTCTAAACGGATGACTAGTTTTTGATTAATTGTGGATCGTTGCAGGTACTCGGTCTACCAGCTGGATCAGCCAGTGATCGATCACAAGCTGCACTTGCAGATCTACGAGAAGAGAGCCAAGGCTGACGGATCGATCTACTGGGAAGATCTAACGACTGGATCGTCGATTAGGTATGTGTTGGTGTAGGAGTGGGTTTGAGATCGTTTGTGAAGATCGTGGAGTCACTAAATTCACGCTACACAGGACGTTTATCCCATCAGATTGGGCACCATGGATAGAAACTATAGAAACCATGAAGACACCATGGCACTTGCGTATAATGACGTGAAGGTGAAGAAGAGTCGGTTCGATTTGGATCATAGAAATGATCGACTCCTTGTGCCCTCGTCACTTTCTGAAAATGGAGCTATGCGCACCGAGGATCGAGGTTTTTTAAAAAAAATTAATTTCACTCTTTTGCTGCTATCAATTTTTCACTTTTCTGTTTGCAAAGATATTTTCTAATATTTTCTATTTTCATTTCGAGCATTCAGATCTGGTGTTCATTTTTAAAAGTAATTTGGAGTATTATAACTAGATTATGGATCTTTATGGAAATTAACATATTATTTACTGGTAATTATTTCGTAATATTTAGCTACGGCGCGGTAGAAGATTCTAAAACAGCAATAGCAATTTTAATCGTTAACTAATAGTTCACCCTGAAAGGTTAAAAGTCAAACCCCCTTTTTAACAACGTTCTGATTACTAACAAAATGAAAATTTAGTCGAATCTTCAGAATCTTCTCTGAACTGTATAACGATATTAACATAATTAATACTCCGCGCATTAATTTGCATTATTCAAACCGACTTCATGATTCCCGGCTGACATAGCTACTGCCATCGAAAAAATTTACTGAAATAAATTCTCACTTCTGAGTTAATTATTATTTGAAAAATGCCTTGTAAACCTTCCACTCTTGTTACAAATAAAATACACAATTGATTACACTATTTCAAACTCTTCTCCGATGTAATAATCCCAAAGGAAATGATTAAATTATATTGATTATTATAATGACATTAATACCGAGGCATTAAATTAAATTGTATAATATTAAACTCGATGCAGTTTCAATCGAATCCAATCTATTATGCTCGATGCAATTTGTTGGTTCACGACTAAAATTGCTACCGCTGTCGAAACATTTATCATAATAAATCCTAAAGAAATCTAATAAAATATTCTACTCGCGTAACTTTCTTTTCCGACACAAAATTAAATTATTAAATGTCACAATGATATTAATGATTGGGAAGAAAGATTTCAACGTTCCAGAGCAATGACCGGAAATGTTAATATACTAATTGCTCCACGCAGGGTGGTTAGGCGAATACCTGGTCCTCCAAGCGAACGAGATCAACGAGAACGCGGACGAGTGTGACAAAGCCGGCGTCGGATTCGCGGCGTTCGTCAAACAGCCGGACCGGTGTGAACATGTCAGAGGGACCTGTTTGAAAAATCAGCCACTGGCCTATTGGAGACACGACACGGTACGTATGCGAATGACAAGCGCAACAAAAGCGCTGACGCCGAAAGTATACCCATCCCTTGGCCTATACACCCTCC
>JAQQRO010000103.1:0-11697 GCA_028454255.1 Halictus ligatus
TGTTGTTGTTGTGCTCGATTCGATGAAAAACAAAACAGGAGATCAATGGCTAGGACTGTTCAGGATCGAGACCTTCGCGTTTCGGTCACGCGAGACAGTCGCGTTGCGGATGCTTTTACGACCGTGACTCGTCGTTTTAATAACTGAATGAAAGCAGACTCTCCTCTCGTAAATAACCGGGCAGAAGACGCACAGCGTCGTTTATAAACATGATGAATGCTGTACGCAGCGCGGGGAATTATATCTTACCGGCGGATTACCAAGGGCGGGACTATTTCATTCTCTCGGGCAGGAGAAACGTTCGTGTCCGCGTACTCAAAGCGCGGAGACATTGTTTTTCCCGTGTAATTTCCGTAAACAATCAGAGTTATTAACATTCGCGACCGCCGACGTGAATTCACGCCACTTTTAAATCCCATTCCTGACTCCCGCTGACCCGAATCCGACGTTTTATCTTGAACAACGCACAATTGCGACCGTTGATGTTTCAAAACAAATTTGATCATTTTTATCCTCGCTTCGGCGATACAAGTTCGCGGCGACCAGCTTCAGAATTTCATTATTTTCGCCGGTGCTCGTCATTAGAAACGGAAAAATGTCGCTGGTCGCGAATGCGTTGACCCGTTAACACCCAAGAATCTTTTTTTAAATTTTAGCAAACGACGGACAAAACGTCTAGTCAATCTTAGGCGGCGCTAGAAGCAAACAAATATAATCTTGTTATCCCGTACTCGAGCGAGCACAACGGGCGCTAACGGGTTAATATACAGAGTTGTCTGGTAATCAAGTTCACGGCTTATAATATAATTTATTTGTCGACACGTTCACCGCCCACCGGGGAACAATTCCACGGAGTCGAAGTGATTAACCGAATTAGATAGAAATTGCAAAGTTAATAATCGGAGGTCTGTCGGTTCGGCTTTGTTTCTGAAGTGTATCGGTAAAACAGTTTGGCGCGGATCGAGATGATAGAAACGGTGGGTTGGGTGCGGGCAAAAGTTTCTACGCTCCGTCCTTTATTTTTTAACGAGTTGCCGAGGCAACCGGAAACCGTGCGTTGTCTCGCGAGGAGAAGTACGTATTCGTTCTTCGCGAAGCGCAGTAACAAGATTTTATGGGAACCGACTGGAGGAAGTCGCTTTCTCCTCGCGGATACAACGCGTCGAAATACTTCAAGCAACGTCTGAATGTCTTTCCGCGTTTACAAATGGACGGTCTACACGCGGCCGCAACCATTCGCCGCCTTCTCCGAATCTTTTCAGTCGTTCTTCCGCTGTCCCGACGGAAACCCCATAAATTCAGGTCGCCGCACATCCGATTAAAAGGACACGTTTGAAGTTCTAATTGCGTGCAACCGCTCTGTTCCAATCTGGTTCTGTAATTAATTCTCAGGATCTCCGACAGTCCGAAGTGTCGATTCGAAGCATTCGACGCGTTCCCTATCCAAATAGAAGGTGAACAGCGAGCGCGCAGCATTGTGTTTCATCAAAATATCAGAGTCCAGGCGATAAATTTCAACCGGGATTCCGGTCCTCGAGCAACGTTTAAAGCCCTAATACGGCGAAGCAGTATTTTAAACACGGTATTCAAACTTTACATTTAAAGCGTCAAAACGGGCCGCGCGATTTATGGCAGTCGTAACATATGCACACGCGGGGGGAACGGTTCGGTTGGCTGTTCAAACACGGCCGACCTTATTATCATAGGATAATAGAATTTACCGAACGGATGGTTAAATCAAAAGCGAAACATCTTTTTTTCTTTTATTGAAGCTCTTCAGACCCTTAAATGGGTTCATTTCACTTTACGATGTGGTATTACAATTGAACAGGTTGGTATTACAATATGACGGGTTCTAATATTTTTAATTTATAATTGTTAAGACTCGAAAGATACATCTATGAGAAATTATTCAACAAAGTAATTTCTTTGGGTATATTATTAAAAACAAATGGCTAGAAATTTGGGTAGTACATTCTTGTTTATTTTATAACGTAATATAAAATAGTCACTTTTAGTGCTTCGTAAACCTAGTGTTAAATTTAGAATCTCTGAAATACAACTGAATACAACTGCAAGCCTTAATATTAGGTTCCGCTATGAGCATGTCAATCTTTAGGGGTAATCGATAGCCCATTTTACCTAAAGATTCCAAAAGTTTCAGCCTTTGCACGTCACATTTTTCGCACTGAAAAACCACAATTTTCTTGAAATGATGCAAGTTTAACGAATTTTCTCAAGGTTACAAAACGTTCGTACCACAATGTCCCTATTTTCGCATATTCTACAAAGTTTCTGCTTTAATTTAAAAAAATTTCATCACTCTACCTCATTTCAATCGAAAGTTCTTTGATTTTGAATCCGATTCAAATCAGCCGGGCGCCGCTCGAGTGCAAAGGGTTAAAGTTTCGTCACTTGCGAAACATCTTTACGAGGCTCTGAAGGAAAAAGAGTTTGCCGGTATTGTTCGGGACAAAGCCGCGTTATTATCCGGACGCGTTGTAATTGTTTGAACAGAAAGAGAGGGACAGAGGGAGAGAGGGAGAGAGAGAGAGAAAGAGAGAGATTCGCATGTTGCTCCGACGGAACGCGACAAGAATCTCAATGACCGTGTTTTCCCATCGGCCCGAGGGAAAAATAAGTCGGTTCGGGTCCGGCCGAGGATTTCGACTTCGGTCCACCGTCCGCGTTATCGGCGACAGTGAAAGAGCATGATTCCGCGGGAGTTATTACCGATGCGTTCCCGGCCCCATTTCAAATCTATTCACGAACGTCCGCCGCGCATCCGAGAGAAAAACAGTGCGGGTTCCCGGCGAACTTAAATTAAAAATGTTGCGCGCGAGCGACGTGACGCGAATAATCGAATCGGATCGGGTCAGGATCGAATCGCGGGAGTCGAGTCGAGTCGAATCGGTCGCGACGCGTCGCGCGGAAACGTCGAACGACGCGACGCGACGCGACACGGCACGCTGTCGTCGACCGGGCGACAACAACGACCGGGACACGACCGGGAGAACTATAATATTTACGACCTCGCTCGCCGAGACGAAAGAAACTCGACGCGTGGACCAACTCCTCGAGCCGCGAAACAAACTCCCGGGCGAAACTTTCTGCCCGTCGAGCGCTGTCCATCGAATTTACCGCAAGTATCGCGAGCTTCTTCCGCCTCCCCGCGGCCATTGTTGTCTGATTTTCTAATTGAATTGCCGATTCCCGGACTACGACAATTGTCCCGCGACGAAGTGTTCGACTCTTTTGTTTTTTACAGTGAAAACAGCGCAAGTGGTCAAACGAATCGAAGCGTGTTTATTGTCGACGAAGGGAAGAAATTGCGAGGCGGTATCTCGCGCGAAATCCAGGAAGCCTTCGTTTTGCATAAAGATCCGCAGTCGAAGCGGCCGGTGCGTCAGAAGCCGATACGCGCGGTCCGTATCGAGCGTTATCAGGAAACGTGAATACAAAACCGCGTCCCGGCGAAACACGATTTCCCTAAAAATTCAGCGTGTCAAGGATTTCCATGAAAAATTAATGCGAGGACTCGCCGAGGAGCCTTGACACGGATCCAGACCTTCGCAGGATTCCGTCCCGGTTTGACGTCCCGGAATGAAATGGATCCTCTAATGGATCGAGGTACGGTCGCTCGGCGATCGAGAGAAATTTCGGCTCGTTGTAGTTGGAAGATCGCTGTCGCGAGGGAAAATGGGAACTGTCTCTGCGACTCGGTTAATTTTCTTTTATCCGTTCTCTCTCTCTTTCTATCTCTCGAAGATTGGTCGAACACGTCTACGTTCTAATTTCGAATTTTCCCATCGGAAGATCGGATCCAGATATCGTGGATTGTTGGGAATGTACCAATTCGGAGAAAATTCTGTTTAGATCGTTGCTATAATATAAACATACACATACAGTCAGTCCAATAAGTATCCGTACGCTCTTAAAAATCGCATAACTTTGTCAATATTGAACTATACTACTTGAATTTTTTTGAGAAGTTAGAACAATTGAAGCACTACATAACGAGAGAAAAATGTTTGATTAAAATTGCAACTGGTCGAAGTTACAGAGAAAGTACTAAAAGGTGTATTTTGCAATTTTTGATGCGGGCTTATATTACAAATTTAAAAAGTACGTTTTGTACATCTGTATCGATTATACATATTCTGAATATTTCAAGTAAATCGGTCAACGTTTAGCGAAGAAAACTTTAGGGCGAAAATCGCAGAATTTTGTCCTTCTCGGCGAATGTCGCCCTTATGTGATCATTTTGGAACATCTGCAGCTCATTGCAACGTTCACCGCTTTTGACGAAATTCTCAGAACATGTACAATTCATACAAATCGTACTTTCTACGTTCTCAATGTAAGTCCACGTAAAAAAGTTACGGAATACAACTTTTAGTATTTTCTCTGCACTTTCGACATGGCTGTGCATGCTAACATTGCGTTACATAGGTGGCTTATAAACTAGGATCGAGAGAATATAATGAACATTTTCGAATACGATACCAACATAGACTTGAAGTCTGAAAGAAGTAGTGGTTAATAATTCGGGTTTGGCCGTTTCGACGATTTGTCACGTTTCCCGGACAGCGTGTCCCTGCCAAAAACAGCTCAGAAGGGAGACCGGTTTCCTGAAATTGGCTGTATCGCGTCCGCCAGGAAATATTTCGAAGAATGTCCGGCCGGCGTTACGTATTCCGGGTCCCCTCGGAGGAACGTGGATTCGAATCTCGTTCTCTTTTTTTTTTGTCCCTTTCGTGCGTAACCGAAATGCTCGGGGGAAATGTCCGCGTGGCCGACGTAATCGGACTGTATTATCTTTCGCGTTACACGGACGCGTTACAGAAATCTAACGACGCGGTCGGATCGAGGGGCAAAACGGCCCGTGCCGTTAGATAGCGTTACCATAACAGAGAGGGTCGCCTCCTCGAAACGACCCGAATCCTCTGAGCCCCTTGCACTATCATTTTTCCGAAATCTGCAACGATTAGAACCCCCTTATAATCTCCTCGAGGAGAAATAAAATTAACATTTCCTTGCATCCCTATATTTTAACATCGAAGCGTCTTAAAACCGAAACTAGAAAATTACGATATACAGGGTGGTCCACGCAACTTGCACACCCACATAACTTCCAAAGGATGCGTTGCACGAGAAAGTTCTGTACACAGAAGTTGCATGGTCCGAAGGGTACACAATTTAGTGTATTTATTCTTTTTTTTTTGAAGGTGGAAGTGTTTCGGAGATTTGAGGGTCGGCTTTTTGATTTTATCTTCCCTATAATTACGCACGAACACCGAGGGTAACTTTTAACCCTTTGCACTCGAAGCTATTTTAACTCCAAAACATTTTCTGTATATGTTTTTTCATGTTACACAAAAATGGTGCAGTTTGCTCGTACAACACTGAAGTGTTTAGTGATTTATTGAATACAAACAAACTTAATAACGTAAAAAATTTAGCCATTCGAGTGCTAAGGGTTGATACTGAATTGCGGACATGATAGGAGATTGTGATCAACGATAGACGTTGTCTATAAACATTGTTGTTTATGCGCAGGAAACGTTGTTGTTTATAAACATTGTCGCATAAACATCCCCGCCGTTCTGCGGAAATCTGTGATAAGGTTGAATTTCTGCACCAGTACGGAGATTAGGGTGATCCACGGTTCAGTTGACAAATTGTGCGCCGACCACGGGGAAACAGAATTTTAGTGGAAACGAATAACGCGTGCACGCCTTTATGAAATGTTCGTCACGAGACAGGCTCGATACCGGGCAAGGGGTTATCGAGCCTAAACGAGGATATCAGAAATCTACGGCGACCCTCCCGTATCCTGGAAGATACGAAGGAACAGCTCGTTTCGTGGGGACTGTAACTTTGTTGTTTATGCCTGGCCCCATACGTTCGCGTAAGGGCTAATCCATGAAACTGGAAAAAAAAGGAGGGTGCAGAACTGGGAAGGGTCTGCCGTAAATTCGGAATAAAAAATGGAGAGGTTTATATCGGAGAATTGTGGAACGCCCGCATGGTGACTTCGGTTTCGTTCAGGCAATTTCTAAACATCAACACCGGCCGCTCATTCTCAAACAGTGTCGAAACGACGACGAGGGTTGCAAATTTTCTAACACTAGATTTACGGTACCCGTCAAAATGACGGATTCGATTCTCTCGAAAATTAAGCCTTGAATGACCAAATTTTATTCCATATTTTGTTCTTATTTTTTCGTAAGGAATCACCTCGTGTCCGCTTGTACATGTTATTCGGCCGCACCCTGTATATACGTGGTTTTTTTAGAGGAAAGTGTGGACAAAGTCTAAGGGTTCATCATGATGCGTTGGTGTTTAACTAGAGCCCAGGGTCATCGGGTATACTACAACATATTATTAAAAAAATGGCTACAAACGTTGATCGATAAATTCATCTTATCTTCACAAAGTAATGTAGTCATTTTTATGCTCCGTAAACCTAGTGTTAATTTACCGGTCAATTACCAAATTGGCTTCCGCTCGGTGGAAATGAATGTTCGACAAATTAATTGGTTCGCGTCCGTTTCGGTCGCAACACGCGCAAACAAGATTTTCCCCGGGATTCGCCGGATCTAAACGATTCGGAGGAACGATCGCCACGGTAAATTGTGTTTTACTTTGTTTTTGCAGGACTTTCCGGGACGGTATAGTTGACAGTCAACATGTTGAGCGGATTAAATTCGGAAAACATCGTAGAGAGGTTCCCCGGCAAGAATTCGTTAGCCAGGGAGATTCGTGGCGTTTACGCGGCCGCGAACACCTGTTACTTTCAACTTGTTTTCCCGTCCTTGTTAACGGAACGCCGGGAGAACGGTGGAACTCAACTGCGCCCGACCCTCGGGCCGTTCGGGGGACGCAAACCCTGAAAGAAAGTTTGCAATTTCCGTATCGCACTCGCGACAATTCTCGCGAGTTTTCTTCGGAGTATGGCGCCGCGCGCCGGTGCGTTGTTCGGGCCGCAGCTGCGCCCCGATACTCGATTCTCGATACTCTACCCGCGACACGAGCAGTCAAATCTTTGCTCTCGAGCGCATTATACATTCGCATTCGTTTCTCTCGCCTTCTTCCGGTCGTCCGCATATTCCGTTAGGCTATCTGATTCGATTCTTCGCCTCCGCGGCCATTGGAAACGTTCGTAATTTTCTACAGGAGAAAGAAAAGCTTGCTTCTTTGTAGTCTTGTCACACAAAACTAATAGTCAAATCTTTGCTCTCGAGGGCGTTATAAATTAGCATTCGTTTCTCTCGCCTTCTTCCGGTAACCGGTGACCAAATTGCTACCGTCTGCATATTCCGTTAGGCTATCTGATTCGATTCTTCGCCTCCGCGACCATTGGAACCGTTCATAATTTTCTACGGGAGAAAGAAAAGCTTTCTTCTTTATAGTCTTGTCATACAAAACTAACAGTCAAATCTTTGCTCTCGAGGGCGTTATAAATTCGCATTCGTTTCGCTCGCCTTCTTCCGGTAACTGGTGACCAAATTGCTACCGTCTGCATATTCCATTAGGCTATCTGATTTGATTCTTCGCGACCATTGGAACCGTTCGTAATTTTCTACAGGAGAAAGAAAGCATCTCTGTAGCCGTGTCATACAAAACCCACAGTGAACCGGGCTAAACAGCTTCCAAGCTCGAAAGCACCGACCCTGTACTACAGAGTAACTCTCTTACGAGTCGTTGGGAGTGAATTCCAGAGTTTCCCGCACATTTCGAAACCGCTGGAAAAAGGTGTGCGAACGCAAATACACGCGGCATTCGTACACCCGGCACACTCTGACTATTCGGAAAATACTCGGAGAATAGCTGGGGAAGTATTTTGAAAATATTCTGCCGGCGTCGCCGCGCGTCGCGTCGGTTCGCGTTTTCCGGAGCAAAGCCGGAGTTCGTGCCTGGAAACGTTGAAACAAGACGTTCCACGGGAAAATCCAAAGTTACGATAATTCGCGACCTTCCTTTGTGCGGACGGGATTCCGGATGCAATCGTCGCACCGGCGCGCGTTACTCCCGACAATCATTCGAGCTTCAGGGCAGGAATGCTCAGCGCCGTCAAAGGTCGGCTTTCCGGCGTTGCGCACGCTCGATCCTCCGCCGGAAATTCTTCCTCGATCGGCGGATTCGACCATCAGAAAAATCGCACGAAATCAAAGCAACTCGGTGGTTCGAATCAAAAGAATACAGGGTTCGAAACGGTGCAAATCCGAATGAGAAAAATTAGTTTCCAACAGTGTCTGAATTTCTGATCGTCAGAGTATTAATGTCCGATAAGGATTGATTTTGTTCTTTTTTTAACAAACAACCTTAGAGGAAGCATTTCCGTGCACATCCTCGAAATGAACACTCGGGACGGTGGTTTTTCCGGCGGGAAGTTTGTTATTACGGCGGAAGGTGAATTATATCGGTTTCCGTCTGGCGTCCCCGGTTTTTCCGTGGCCGCAGTTGGCCGAGCAGTTCGCCATCCCCGCGATTTCGTTGCCGCAACGCGGAACAAGGGGATGATCTTGCCGCGGCGCGGCGATCCGTCTTCGGCGTCGATCAGCCGACGCGACGAGCCGAACTACTTCGCCGCGAGAGGAAACTTAGTCAGAGATTTGAGATTTTCACGGGCCAGCATCATACAGTTTTGTCTGTTGAGGCTTTCGGGTGTAAGCCGTGTGCTTAACGAAGAAATTTGTCAAAGTTTCGCAAGCATTGCAGCTAGCTTCATCAAGGGGGTCAGAAGACACACTGATACTAATTTGTGTCGGATTGTGCTCCACTTATACAGTGGGGTTTTGCTGATTGTTCCGGTTCGGCAAGCACCGATCAGAGTAGACTTTTAATTGGACGGCCGAACAATTAAAACACTGGGAACAGCTTACCCTTACAGCCGAAAGCCTCAACGGACAAAACTGTGTGTGGAAACTCATCAATTAACTTCACCGTTTCCGCGGCCAGTGTTAACGAGACGGATTCGTTTCCAGGAGATGAACGCGATTAGGCTGGCGGCCGTCCGATGGGAAACGGTGGCGGTCCGATCGTTTGGAACGCTCTGGACGGATACACCGTGGAGATAGAGCGACCGGGAATCGAGTCAAGATCTTCTTCGGCGGTTTCGGACGCCAGTAATGAACGGGAGATGGCTGTCGTCGGACCTGTTGCACCCGGACCCGCTTCTTCCGTGATATTTCGCTGGTTCGCTGCCGTCACGCTGTGTTTCGCTGCCCGGGATCGCTCGCCCAGACTTGGTAACGAAGGGAATCTCTATCGATCTCGACGTTTAGCGGCGACGTTAGAGTTTTTCCGGTTGGGATTCGACAGTTTTCGTTGCCCGCGACAGACAGGGAAAACCGGTGCGAGACTGCGTCGCGCGATGAACAGCACGGAGAACTCGACGGAGGTGCCGCCATGCTTTCTGCTGGAGGACCCGGAGGATCCACGCAGCTCGGAGCTCAGGAGGATCAGCTACGGCATTATCCTGCCCACTGTCTGTTGCTTGGGAATCGTCGGGAACATACTGAACCTGCTCGTGCTCACCAGACGCAACATGCGCGGCGTCGCTTACATCTACATGAGAGGTAGGTTGTTCGTCTTCCAACTATACAAGGCGGGGCAACAGCTATGTCCAGTTTGAGTATTGCCGTTACTTGTAATGATACGAAGAAAAATGTTATATAGAAAACTTACACTTGTAAGGAGGCTCGACACGACATAATTTGTTGCTTGCTCGCAGGGAACTGTTTATTTAACAAAATCTACACGTAACATACATTTGTTAACGCAACGCATAAATCAATAATGAAACACTCAGTCGTCTAAACGGTGGTATAAACATTCTTACACACGGTGTAGAGGGGGACGGTATTGTGGCAGAAACATTTTCTGCCTGGGTGGAGTCATAGAGGAGATTTCAAGGTCAATTCTATTTTTTTTTTAATGGAACGCTATGTTTTTTCATCACGATGTGATAGCCAGTGTTGAGACGAGTTCAACGAGTTATCATTGAAGGTCGTGCAAGGTCAAATATGGTAGTAAAATGAACTTTATTACCTTGCGAGAGATGCTCGAATTGGTGACCGTTTGCGTCAATGCAAAGTTGCAATCTTCGTATCCCTGCATCACGTGCATGTGCATGCGTCGGTGATTTTTCCGCAGCGTCGGTGATTTTTCCGCAGCGTCGGTTCTTTTCTTTTCGCCTCGCTGTTTCTGGCCGCTACACACTACAATCCTCACAGTCCGGTTTTAGAATTAACAAATTGCTATCCTAAAAAGTTAACACAGGTCTTTCTATTCTAAAGATAAAATTGGGCTTGTCGTGATAGATGCTTCAGGAACTCCCGCCGCTTTCCTGCGAATGTATTATCATAATGTCAGCCTGGTAACCGATACAAATACAGCTTCAGCCAAGAATAAATCAAATAAATTGAAAGAACTATCGATCAGGAGGAAAAGAAGGTTCTGAAAGAGCATAACGAACTCTTAACAGAACTCTGAATAATCGAGAGGGAGCTCAAAACGATTGTCAGACCGGACGTATGTCTGACAAAATGCGATTTTCGCGCAGATCGACCGTGCGCGTAATTAACACGGAGCATGAAACTGGGACCGTACTCGTTTGTGAATCGTGCAGCGAACAGCGGGCAATTGCGGTGGCGCAGTTACGCGTTTCGGAAGCGAAATAAGCCTCGAATAGCAGAATCGGTAGAAAGCTCGGGACAAGGAAAGACGAAAATCGAATTGCCGAGTAATTTCCCCCTAATGTACCGTCGCGTCGTCGTCGGACCGGAAACGAGCGTGGACGTGTCGGGGTCGCCTCCGCAGCGTTTCGGTTCCGTTCGGCGTCGTCGAATTTCAGGAACAACAGCGATCCTCCAACGAACCGAGTCTCCTACGGGTTCTTTCGCTCTTCTTCTCCGTGCTGGTTTCTCGCCGGAATTTCGCCGCGTTGAACCTCTTCGCTCCGGGATCTTCATCGACGACCGAAATCGACGAAAGTTTCAACGTTACGCGAACTTCCAGCCATAACGCGGACTTAGGCGCGAGCTAAACCGGTAATGGATGCGGGAGGACTGTGTTCAACAGATAAGCCGCGAAATAAAAGCCCGGCCCGGCCCGACCCGGCTATCCGGTTTCGATGAACTTGTCTCGAGCGGCGCGGGACGGATTTTTGGCACGGTGTCAGAGCCTCTCTTTTGGCACCGATTTTTCGCGCGCTTCCGCGTTAACAACTTGTCCCGATGCGGAAGCCAAGCTCGACGTCTACGAGGATTCCAAGCAAAGTCGTTGGTTCGCGGAAGTCGCAAACGTCGCCCAAGGCGAGAGCCTTCCACGCTCGAAGTTATCGATGGATTCGGAAGCGTCGCGGCTTTCCATTCGAATAATATTACGTAAACACCGGGGAGCAAGTTTGTACCGAGATATCACGCGCCCGGTGCTTCGATTACGATCATACTTCGCCGATTCCGCGTCGTTTCTTGCGAGCGTTACGTCCGGCTCGCCGACGTTAATTACAGCTAACAGTTTTCTGACGGTCTCGATAGCCGTCGGGACCACCGCGCAGTGAATCGAAGAGGTTATACAGAATCTGCGATTATTCAGTACAAAGAAAATCGTTCTAGAGGGGTTTAACACGTTCACGACGGGGATGTACTTTGGCCGTTGTATTTGTACCATCGGTGGTGCATGCCGTCG
>JAQQRO010000104.1:0-11683 GCA_028454255.1 Halictus ligatus
TAGCACATTGATATGCAGTTCTTGTACATAAAGCGGTTACGAGAAAAATGACGGTGCCAATGGTTTTTTGACTCGCCGCACCGTGGGACGATTATCGTGTAAGATAGATTATTACAGACGACCGGGGGAGGACCGTCGGCGAGCCGACAGAGAAAAATTCGACGGGAACTATCGTTAGCATAATTAATCCTCCCTTAAACGGGCCGCTCGCGTTTCGGACCATCTTTTTCTTTTTTCCTTTCTTTCTTCTCGCAGGACGCGAACCGGTCTGCCATACCGAATTACTATGCTTCGTGAAAAGACGCCAGCTCGCGGCACGCGTGTACCGCGGCGTCACAAGCGGCCGCTACGCGCGCGTAATCCGTTTACGCGTGCGATTAGAAATGCCATTTATCATTCACGGATAGTTGAAGAGTCGCTCGTAAACGGTCGGCGTATTAGCTCGCGCGTATTTATCCGCCTAATCGTTTCGCGCAGGTGTAATTAAACGTCTATTAGCCCGTCCATCACCACGGAGAGACCGGCACAGAGACACTGTAACATCGTCGGCTGCAACCGTGTCCTCGTATCAGTCAGATTTCTCGCCGACAAAACGATTTTCAGAATTCGCACGGTTCGAAGTGTTTCCGACTTCACGAGTGGCGTAACAGCGTTTTAATTACGCTCGGCTGCCACGAAAGCGAATTCACGCGTCCGAGCGGTCCGTTCGTAAATGGGAAAACGATTATCCGGTTTTTATGAATGGATTCACGATAGCAAACGGAGCTCGCGAACTCGCGGAATGCGCCGCAACGCGAGCCAAAGCGGAGCGAGCATGAATTTCATCGAACTCGGTCGGACACCGTTTCCCGGCCGACGTGTGTCGTCCCCGCGGCACGATATTAATCGGCCGTCCTTAATTGGAGCGTGTCATTAAGCCCCGTTCGCTCGGCGAGACCTGTAATTATTTCTCTGAATGCGTAGCTGTTATTTATAAAGTATAGATACTTACACGCCTACTTATACGTCAATTAATTAACGGGGCCCCGGTGGTTTTCGCGCCGGCCGCCGTCCCGACGATGAAACACGAGCACGTATCGACACGACTGTTTGCTCAACCGTTTAGCCTAACACGTTGTTCTCCACTGTTCCGTTTTACCAGAGAACAAGACCGAATCCGCTGTTCTCCGCGATTGTTCCTGCAATTTTATTATTGTCAACCTTTCACCTGGAATTGTGAAGAGAGAAAATATATATTTATTTGATTTCTGCTTTCTGCGCTCGACTGAGAACCATTTTATTTCGCGTGAAGCTCCACGGGATAGCGATAATATACTGTCTAATATAAAATCGGAGGGTAGCCACGTGACTTTTAACGTGATTATTTATTTTTACGTGACCGCAAGGTTCTTCTCCGATTGTGGAAAATTATGCACAGATTCACCCCTCAACAAGTGAATCATAATTTTCTCGGTTTTGCTTCTCAAAGGCCTGTAACAATTGGGAATCACGAAACGTTTGGAGGGCTAAGGGTGAGTTTCAATTTTGGCTGAAGTCGATTATGCCAGTACACGAACAGGTAACTATTGCAGTTCGACCCAGGCAATAAAGAAATTGAAATATAGTTTCATACTATTAGGGGTACTCGTAAGTAATCAGTTATTTGCGAAGAATTTGTTTTGCCCTTAGTTCTGTACTGAAACAAATATTCTTTTACAATTGTAAAATTGGCACTGACTAGTAATGAGAATTTACTGTACTCCCTTTGTAGTCTTATGAGACTTATATATTAGGGGCACCCATAAGTAATCAATTATTTGCATTTGAAATACACAGGGCACGCTGGAAACCTAAGAGTCATGTCCGTCTACAAGTCATAAAAGCCTATGACTATTAAGCGATAGTGACAAGAAGACTGAGAAAATGTTTTTCTCCGATACAATGTTGCACGCAAGAGAGACAGCTCAAATTGTAAGATTGACACTGACTAATAATGAGAATTTACTGTTCTTCTTTTGTAGTCTTATGAGTCTTTTATATTAGGGACACCCATAAGTAATCAATTGTTTGCAAAGCATTTGTTTTGCCTTTAGTTCTGTACCGATCGTTGAAACACATATTCTTTTACAGTTTTCGGTAAAGCGTCCTGTATTCGAAATATTCTAATAATTTTTCTTACAACCCGGTAACGAAATGGCGGCGTCCGTACCTTCCGAGGATCATACATTAAGTTATTATGGTCGCTAGTTATTAGTATCATTAAAAGTTTGGATTAGGAACTATTTTTAGTACATTTGAATTTTCTAACATCCGCCAACGGTCAAATCTCGTTGCAATGAACCGATTCTCGTCCGATCATCGAAGTTAAACAGCGATGAGCGTGGTCAGTACTTGGATGGGTGACCGCCTGGGAACACCACGTGCTGTTGGCTCTCTTTTTTTTTATTTCTATCCACTAAAGTTAATAAAAAGTACACATTTTAGTATAAATAAAGTACAGTTTATTTGTAAATTCCGAACTTTATTGAAAATTACATGGAACGTTATTATATGATAATGACGGATATTACATAATAAATTAAGAAACGAAAACTCGAATGTACTACAAAGATTGTTTTAGATTTCAAAATAATTGATTACTTATGGGCCCCCTAATAATTGCTGTTAGAACTCAACCTTCGATAACATCGTTTTGAAAAGAAAAGAATTATTCTATTATGGATGATACGTAATTCAATGTACAATTTTTTCCAGATGAGAGTTGGAACTTGAAATTTTTGCTAGGACTAATAGATGACGAGACGTTCTCCTTAATTTATGGTAATCTTCCAAAGATTACCAAATGTCTGTAAAATAGAAACCATTTTTCGCCTATTTTTGTCGGTAACGTGGTCGCTCTAGCTTATCGCGAATCCACTCAGTCTTGGCTTTTAAGACTGGCCGGCTTTTTGAAAATTGTTAGGGAAGCTGCTGGAGGCTAGAATGAACCTTCACCTTTGGAACGAGCCCTTTCCAAGCGAAAAATATTCTGATATAAGGACGAAAAGTTGAGGCGCGTGAAACCATTTTTCGCCTATTTTTGTCGGTAACGTGGTCGCTCTACCTTATCGCGAATCTACAGTGGCAGGCATTTGGCCTTGACTGTGACAGTATGTTACGCTTTTTCCTAGACATTTTACGTCTGAGTAAGTAATGAACTAAAAATACATACCATCGTGTTTGTACAAGCCTTTGCTATGTCTTTCCGGAGCCTTTTTTTCGATGCAAGCACTAAATATCTCGAAACTAATAGAATCTCTCTGCGGCAGCCATCTTGTGACGTCATACTTACCTCAGAAAGCGAGTTTTCTGCGGAATATTGCAAATTACTCCACGATGAGGTAGAAATTCGCAATTTGGGCTCCATACAGACGTAGATTGGACTTTTAGGAAACAAAATTGACCACTTTTGAACTGCTCGTTGCAATATCGAAGCGGCAGTTTGTCTAGATTTTGACCGTTGCATGCGCATATGAATTTCAAACCATGCCGGCCCCCTTAATATTTTTCACTGTTCGCAGGATATATGACGTCTGAACGTCACGATTGCGTTTTCCGGAGGACGGGAGCGTTAACGGCGTATTTATTTTCGGATCCGAGTCATATTTATACAGTTCCCAGTTACTCCGCTACGTTATACATATGTGAAGAAAAATACACGCTTCGAGGAGAGTGAGCTTTTTATTCCTTGAAAGCCTTACCTTCTTTTTCCCCGAGAAGCTCCGAAAGGTTTTCTCGATTCCCCGTGGCTCGTCGACGGGAAAACGTGTTTCATATGTTTCTCCCCCCACTCACGTAACACAAATATTGACTCGGGACGCGAGCGGCAGTCCGCCCAGGATTATATCCTGTCTGGTTACGGGAATGCTTCGCGATCCATGCTACTTACACGAAAGGGAGTCCAACTGGCGAGATCTCAACGATAATACTGGCAGCAAGCAGCAGCGTCTGAAGAGAGGGGAGGGAAAACCGTCTCCAGGATTGCTTCCCCGTCGTTCTTGAATAAGAATTTGATCCGTTCGGATTAAATTGGACAAGGGGGAAAGACCGCCGACGAATTTTCCACCGGGAAAATCTACTTTAGAATCTGTTTGGAGACTGTTATACGCTGATCAGTCCGCGTGCTCTGCTACAGCTCGGCCCCCAATGCAGGAAGCATTTGCTTATTCGATTCCTCGAAATCACATTTTCCTTTTAGGTGCTGATTATTATACTGCGGGTCCTTGTGGGAAACACAAATTCTCTGTACTGGTTACAATAATACTGCGAATTCTTTGCGTAGACAGCAAAAATGGATAGCAATTTGAAAGACTTCGATGATTAAACGAATTTGAGAGGGCCTATGCATTATTTACAGCTGATTGAAATTATTAAATAGGAAAAGCAATTTATACTAGCTTAGGATTTCTCTTATTTATATAAATTCTTGATTTCTCGTATGATCACCACGACGATAGAAAAATTTATTTCTCATTCACTGAGAAACATTCTTGTGCAAGTTTAAACTGTTTCTCGTACTGCGAATTTATAAATGCTACAAATGCGTAACTGTCTATATTAATAAATCTTTAAAAAATGGAATTTATATTAAACAGCAGGTTATGTAAATTTTGCAGTGCTCCGATTTTTGAGATTTTCATCTCGGAGTATTTGTCAGAGTGTTCAAATGCTTCCCGCACTCGCTGTAGACTTTCAGATAGGATCTTTCCACGCCTAGAAATTTTTTAAACAACGGAACAAATCAAGGTGAGTTCCTACGACCGTTGCACACCGATTTCTGTTTGCAGCTGGAAGATTAAACTGTCCTTTCGGGAATAATAAATGCCGGGAGCGGGTCGGGTTAATGGAGACGCGTATCCCAGCAAGGAAGACGTTCTTCCGTGTCATTTTCAAGTTACGTACGGTCAATTACCGAAAAATGTGGGCCCCGGGGCCCGGGGCACTCCGCTTGATATCATCGAAAAACCGTCCTAACGGGTTGCAAGCGGTTCTCAATTCATTTTCGGCGAACCAGATCTTCCGGAACTCTGCGTATTCTTAATTCTTAATCTTAAAATCTTCAAATCTTAGAATCTTAAGATACAAAACCGCAGAATTCCAAAAATACCGTTGACACAAACTATCGCCTCGCTGCACGATTATTCGATAATGAAAAATGCGATCGTATCGGCCCGAGGTGAACGAAGTTAATCCGATCGTTTCGCAGGATCGGTCACCGAGAAAAAACATGATTGCTCGGCGATCGTTTCGACGTGTAATTGCTCCGGCTGCACGGCAATCGTTAATTGGATCGCGGGATTAATTGGATCGCACTTTGCCGAACTGCCGCACAGTGGTTCAGATTGGAAAATCGTGTGACATTTTTGTGTAACTTTTAAACCGTATGTGATATCAGCGTGAAACTTGAATCAGATAATATTGAATTGCTAACCAACGGATAGGTTAAAGAAGAATTGTGTCACAATGGTTGTTGTTGTTATTATTATTATTACACTTTTTATTTTAAATTTTTATTAATTCTAAAGCTTCTGCTTCTGATACAGTAGGAAGCAAAACTGACTTTAGACTATTTGAAGCAACATAACTTTTTAGAAATTAGATCAAATGACTTGAATGTTACTGAGAAGTTAGAAGGATTAGTTTATTAGGCGATGTGTAAAAAATTTTTGGAAAAAGTTTGAATTGGTCGGAATCGCGAAAGAAATAGTGAAAGTTAGTTTTTTCAGCTTTTCTACCTGAGCCTGTATTGAAAATTTAAGAAATGTGTTCAATTAAATTTTATAAAAATGGATATGTAAGGTTATGTAAATCTATCGTACTCCTTTTAAAACTCATTTTGAATTAGATACGTATTGCGCATGTCTGTAGAACAAGATGGCAGACTGACAGTTGATAAGAGTAAAGACAAAAGAGAGAAAAGGGACGCGCATTACAAAATCTAATTGATTAGGATTGCCTGAATAAAGTGTCACACTCTTACAATAAATCTTTGTGGAATAATAGCTTTTAATGTCGTTTCTTGTGTTTACAGGTAAGAGTGTAACCAATGCAAATAATGTAAATAATTATTGTAAATAGCGAACAAGACTTTAATCTTGTGTTTACGGTGAAACTCAGTTTGGTTATTATTTCCTCAAGATAAATTAAAGAACGAAAGGATAAACTTATTACATATATATATATATATAAAATGAAAATTTTACAACTCATTGTGGTCCACCAAAAATCCGACTTTAAGTCGTCATTGCCACTAAAAGACTATATCAAATTGTCTGAATATTTCGAAACTGATAGACATTTAAGAAATAGTATGTAAGCATTAAATATTGATACGCGATAGTCGATTTTTTAAGGAAACGTCACACGATTCTGCAATCTGAACCGCTGCGATGCCGTGGCGGGCAAACGCGAGGAACACGCATACTCGTTGTAGAAAGTACTATAAATACTTTTATTCGCTACACTGAATGCCATGGTTCGATACAATTGAGCTTTCCTCCTATAACGTGTGTATACATATATATATAATATATATAATATATAAGAATATAAAAAATGCTGCTCTCGCGGTATGCAAAATTTAGCGGGTATAAAAAGGAAAAAGAAGAAGAGAGAAAAGAACCAGTAGAAATCCTTGCGCTGGCGGCTATACGTGTAGAAAAGGCATGTACATCCTGTCGAGAAGTTATATTGTCCAGTCTTTCTTAAGAATTCGCTGGTGAACGATCGCTCCGATGGAGAGGCCGGGATCATTACTCTTCCCGGCGCATAACTATGACATAGCCAGCGCCCATCCCGACCCATCTTGTCCCGTATCTCGTCCCATCTCGTTCCCGTCTCGCAGGGACCGTTGGCAAAACGCGCGATCTCGAAACGGTACATCGCACGATAGAAAAGTATCTGTCTGTTGAACTTATAAAAATATATTGTACAAGTTAAACGTAGCGATCGGAGGCGACGGTCGACAACCAGGTCGAAGGTCGAACGACGCCCCCCTTCCCCGAAACCTAACACCGAGCACGGTGTTCCCTCTGTGCATGATCGTCGATTCGTTCCCAACGGGAATCGGATCGGTGCAATGTTTTCTAGATCGAGACAATTCCTGAGTGTACCGAGCTTGCTGTGCCGGATTCGATTATTTTTACAATGTTTGTTAACCATCCAATCCTCATTGAAAATTGTTTTATGGACTATTATGGATGAAACGTAATTCAATGTACAATTTTTTCCAGTTGAGAGTTGGAACTTGAAATTTTTGCTAAGACTAATAGATGACGAGACGTTCTCCTTAATTTATGGTAATCTTCCAAAGATTACCAAATGTCTGTAAAATAGAAACCATTTTTCGCCTATTTTTGTCGGTAACGTGGTCGCTCTACCTTATCGCGAATCTACTGACTCTTGGCTTTTAAGACTGACCGGCTTTTTGAATGAGCTTGCTGTGCCGGATTCGATTATTTTTACAATGTTTGTTAACCATCCAATCCTCATTGAACTCTTGAATTTGTGAGTACAGTTTTGTGCAGTTATGCTCGTTGAAATTATTGGCAGTTTTTTTAATTGAGACGGTGGCTCCCATCGGCAGAAGTAACGACGCCATTTTTGGTTTAACACCGAACCTACCTAGCATAAAACGTACTAGGTCGTCCAATAAGTTCGGTCCGTGGATATGTTTGTATTCTTCACTATAGGAAAGTATTTGAATGAAAAGCCGCGGAGATTTTATTGTGATGTATTTGCCGAAAAGGTTAGAAGAGGTTTGGAATGAAAGGGTGATTGCATATTTTATTTTTGGAATTTGAATGGTACAAGAGCAAACGGAATGAACTTATGGGACGATAAATGTGAAACATCTTGTGGAAGGGAGAAGATTGAATTTGGTTAAACTTTGAACGATTTTCATTATGATGTGTGCTTGAATGAATAAGTTTTTAGAATTTCAGTAATTGTGAATTGTAATAATTGTCGAATTTACCTGAACTTTGAACGATTTTCATTATAATGTGTACTTGAATGAAGAAGTAAATTCAGTAATTTGCTATGAAAACGTTTTTATAATTTCAATAATTGTGAAATAGAAAACCGGTAGTTTTGACCGTGGTAGGTTTAGTGTTAAATGTTATGCGACTGGCCCTGTGCAGTCAGAAGATCATGTTATTATAAAATTGATAGAATCTACTCTTACGATTACTGTTGTTCTTATAATAAAATAGATTGAATATCAAAAACGTGGAAATATTTTATACATTTAAAAATACTGTTATATCGTTTGCAGCACTTTCATCTTGTAAATAATTCAGACAAGTTTTATTTTATATAAAAATCCACGATCGAGTAATAACAGAGATTTTTCTGTTCTAAGGAAAATTACTAATTCCATATATGAATCGCCATATCTAAAATAATTTTTATATCAAATATAAACGCTCTTAGGCGCCACTAAAAATTGCTGTGCCATTATTCAAAATATCGTTATATCTGTTAGTATCCAAAATAAAATTTAAAAAACCCTATGGAAATATTCTAGCTCAGAAGAAATATTTCGAGACAAAATTACTAATTCCATATAAGAATCGCCATATCTAAAATAATTTTTATATCAAGTATAAACACTCTGAGGCGCCACTAAAAATTGCTATGCCATTATTCAAAATATCGTTTGCATTGTTATATCCGTTTGTATCCAAAATAAAATGAAAAAAATCGTATGGAAACATTCTAGGTTAGAAGAAATATTTGTAGTCAAAATTACTAATTCTATATATGAATCACCATATCTAAAATCATTTTTATATAAAATATAAACACTCTGAGGCGCCACTAAAAATTGCTATGCCATTATTCAAAATATCGTTTGCATTGTTATATCCTTTTGTATCCAAAATAAAATGAAAAAAAAAACCGTACAGAAATATTCTAGATCAGAAGAAATATTTTCAGTCAATATTACTAATTTCATATATGAATCGCCATATCTAAAATAATTTTTATATCAAATATAAACGCTCTTAGGCGCCACTAAAAATTGCTGTGCCATTATTCAAAATATCGTTTGCATTGTTATATCCATTTGTATCCAAAATAAAATGAAAAAAACCGTACAGAAATATTCTAGATCAGAAGAAATATTTTCAGTCAATATTACTAATTCCATATATGAATCGCCATATCTAAAATAATTTTTATATAATTTAATAATTTCGAATCAACAGATCGATTTTATATAAACACTCTGAGGCGCCACTAAAAATTGCTACGCCATTATTCAATATATCGTTTGCATTGTTACATCCGTTTCGATCCAAAATAAAACGAAAAAAAAAACCGTACAGAAATATTCTAAGGCTTAACGATCATTTTATTTTGACGTCAGTGCTCCTATAGTTACGTTTAGACTGCGGATTTTACACGTTCACCAGAAAAATCGAGTGCAGCGTGAAACGCCAGAATCGAATCAAATTAATCCAATTCGCCTAAGTAAAAGCCGACACATTGTTCCGAACGCAGTAAAACAATAAAACGACAGAACAAACTGTCCTTCGACTTCGGTAATTCGGCGGAGGCCATTTTCCCCGCGCAAAGATCCGCAGTCTATGTAGTTTCCCGGCGAAATTGCGTCGCACAAATCCGACCCACGTTGCGATCAAAAAATCAATTCCCAAAAAATCGCGCGCACACCGAGGGAACACCGTATCCGCGAAACCCGGCATAGTCTCCGCAAAATCCCTTAATCTATCCGTAATTTAGGTTCTCCTTTGCCGAGAGAGAGTATCCGGCGACCTAAGACTATAACCTCCTAACAACTGTAAAACGGAAGTGGAACGGCTTGCAGCAGGATGAGCCTCGAAGCGAGGACGACGACTAACCGAGAGATCGTAGTCTCTATTTTTCTCTCTCCCTGTCACTCTCTCTCTCTCACACCCTCTCTCTCGCACACACACACTCTCCCTCTCTCTCTCTTTTGCTTCGTCTATCTATCTCTCCGTTTCTCCGAAAGGATTCCGATCGCGTTGACGGCCATAGTCCGGCCATGTCGATACTACTTAGGCTAACAGAGAGTTCACGGGGTCTGTTCACACGTGTGTGACTCCTCGATCGCGCACATGTGTTCACAGTACGTGCGGGGGGGGGGGGGGGGGTTGTCAGGGTCGCGATTAAGGTAAAAGGGGATGATAGTAGACGGGCTTGCGGCTCTTCTCCATCACGTAGAACGCTTTCGGTTTCCCGTTCCCGGAGAAGTTCTTGTGGATGCTCGTGGAGCCGGAGGATTTGCTGGCGATCGGCGCGTAGTAGGACATGGCCGCCTTCTTCCGGTGCTTCTTCAGCTTGCCGGTGTTCCTCGAGCCGTGAAGCTCGTTGCTCAGCTGGATCCTGTGAATGCCGGAATCGCTCAACCTGTAGGTCTTGTTCCCGTCCCTGGCGAGGCTCTTCTTCGCCGTCTGGTCGGTCTTCTCTTCAAGATCGGGATAGCTGAGCCGTTTGTCGTTGTTCCGAACGTGTTTCGCCGCGGGCTGTTTCGGACGGACGTTGATCCGATTGTTGTCCGCGCCGAAGTATCTCTTGTCCTCGGGCGCGACCTCATGGCCGGGTTTCGTCGGGACGCCTTTCGGCCGATCCTCGCGGAAACCGTTGTTGGGTCCGTGGTGCTTCTTCAGCTGCGTTTGCAGCCGCTTCTTCTCGTTCATCTTCTTCACCACCGGCAGGTTCCAGTGATAGATCTTCGACGGTTTCCCGTTCCCTTGGAACCCGACCGGGAAGCTGGGCCCGGTCTTCGTGACCTTCTCGTCCTTCAGGGTCTTGTGCGGCTTCGTGATCGTGTAGTACGGAGGACTGGCCGGCAGCTTGACGATGTACACGTGGCTGTCCCGGTGACCGTGACGACGACTGTACGGCTGATGGAGCCGCGTCTGCGAGCTCAACCCGGGCGGCTCCGGACCCGCCAATCGTTTCTTAAGGTGGCCGTCCGGGATCTCGAGCGGAGCCAGGCCCAGACGGTTCAGGATCGCCGCGTTGCTGGTGTGCACCGTCTCGAAACTCGGCGAGCCGGACTGCTCGAGGCCGATCGAAGCCACCACCGGCACCAACAATGGCAGCAGCGCGTAGCTGAGCAATCTGAAACAGAGAACGGTCGTCGAACGTTAGCCGAGGCGACTGTTGCGCTGCGCAAAACCGTTTTCTCTTTTGCGCGGACGTTATTTCAGGGCTCAGGGTTCAATTAGTCAGCTGGAATATTGTGAAGACAAAAGTATATACTGGGCGAGCAACGCACAAGAGCAATGCGCAGAGACAAACGTAAAGACGATACAAGAGTGAATTGCAAAGACATTGGTGAATTCTGGTCAGGAGTCAGTCGCGCTGCGCAAACCCGTTTTTTCTTTTACGCGGACGTTATTTCAGGGCTCGGGGTTCAATTAGTCAGCTGGAATATTGTGAAGACAAAAGTATATACTGGGCGAGCAACGCACAAGAGCAATGCGCAGAGACAAACGTAAAGACGATACAAGAGTGAATTGCAAAGACATTGGTGAATTCTCGTTAGGAGTCAGTTGCGCTGCGCAAACCCGTCTTTTTCTTTTACGCGGACGTTATTTCAGGGCTCAGGGTTCAATTAGTTAGCCGGAATATTGTGAAGACAAAAGTATATACTGGGCGAGCAACGCACAAG
>JAQQRO010000105.1:0-11650 GCA_028454255.1 Halictus ligatus
ATTTCAGGTAGCAAGAGAAAGTTGTACTCGGGTAAAGGATTTGAAATAATGGCCACTAGTGGGTGAATACCGAGTCATGGAACAGTGTGAAAATTTGAGGAGTTGCCGGTTGATCTCGTTGCAACGTTGCAACATTGTATCTGATGGATTTCGTTCCGCCATAATTTCCGCCACGTTTGCCGAAGCCTCGTAAAGTTTTAGCCGGGTCTTGTTTGTACCTCGGATGAAATTGGTTTCTCGTGGCGTCCCGAAGAATGCAACAAGCGGCTCTCGGGACATAAAATGTTTCTACGCGCATGATACTGCAAAAGGACGATTTATCGCGAGTGGACGCGTTACCGCAGCCTCGTGCTCCTGCTTGGTCCTCTTGTCAAGAGGCTCATGATATTTTACGCATGACCGGTTCAGCAAGTTTTTCTCGAAGGCCACAATCACGATGTGCAACTGGGTAACATTTGATACTCGGACGCGCAGGTGCATGCTTGAAAAAAGGATTCGCGGGGCACTCGCCTGGTCGAAAATGCGCCACCGAGCAATCTTAACCCTCGAAACAAAAGAAACGGAGGGTTGCAAAATCCCATTTTGATCGACTCTCATCTGTTCCTCGTTTCTACATCTGATCACAGATCGGTAAAAATTATTTCAAAAAATGTTGGGATGACAAATATTGGGTCCTTGCAGTCGGTTGATAAATGTACTGAAAAAATACAATAATTCAATCAAATTATAATTAATATTATATTCATATTTAATATTCGTCTCTACCGAAATGGTTAATGGAAACGTAGTGAGATAGTAAAATTTCATCTAAATGCACAAATATTATTGATAGTTGGATATTGAATAATTATTAGCATAAATAAATATGAGTGGTCGTCAATAGTTCATACAAGGGTTAAATGTATTCATACTCTGATGGTTCCTCTCGTATGAATAATGAATAATGAATAATCGTTTCAGAATTGTGTCAATTTTCTCCATAACAACACAAGGTGGATGATCTCGAAAAGTTTAAAACTGAGAATCTACTTAGGTTTATCATTAAAAATTAAATTAACACTAGATTTAAGAAGTACTAAAAATGGCTATTTTACATTGTTTTGTACAAATAACAGAAATGTAGCTATCCATTATTTTTTTAATAATTCCTCACAGATACGTCTTTACATTCGCAATAATCGTGCATTAAAAATTTTAGAACCCTTCATTTTGACGGATCCAAAGACTTAATGTTAAATAGCAGACTTAATGTTAAATAGCAGGTACTATGGTCTGCTAATAATTTAATCACGTTGCTAGACTGTAACCACAAATGAAAATTCAGAGATACCCTAATTGCTTGAACTCTGTTTTGCAATTTTTGTTCAGAATCGGTGACGGCACTTATATCAAAGGAACACCTGGAAATAAGATTATACTAATCGACGTATTCGAACGTCAGACCATGCGGAAGTGTGAACCTACTAATTGTAAGATTCGAGACTACCATTTTCTTGTCGCGCAAGGTACAATTTTGCAGTGATTAACATGTGCTTGAGAAATGCACATATACTGCCTTGTTAATTTTACTAATTGATAGACTGCAGATTGCAATAGCAATCACCCAATAGGGTGTACAAATTAATTCGTTGCCATTCTGAATCTGCTACAATTACTGAAATGCATTCTCCTCTCCAAAATTATCACCTGTGCATTTAATTTATCTTATAAGTAATTAAAATTCAACTTCAATATGGTGATTGAAAGATTTGAATCCAAAGTAAAATTATAATTGATTAATAGATTACGGGGACCGCATAGAAATTAATCCTTTTTTGTCTTGATAACATTTAATTATTTCAAAATAACAGAACGGTATTCTTAAGTTATTCTGAGGTTTTCACCATTTTGTATTCCGTGCACTTATGCTTCTCACAAATCCATAAAATTCGAAGTCTATTGACTAACTGCCACAGCCACACGAATTAATTTTGTACACCTAATATTATATTTATCGCTCATGAATGATTAAAAAAAAACAGAAAATTCGGAAGTTAGATAGAATTTTCTTTAGATCAATACAATATTTTATTATCGTTTATCTACAATTTCATTTACAAATAAAATTCTATTTATCTATACACTCTCAATGTCAGTAAAAAGGAGAATTTGCATAAACATCCACTGTTTAATTTTATCTCCCGACATGTCATACCAACTGACATGTCTTTAACTGAAGTTGAACTTTCATAAAATTGAAGTATAATAATAGTAGATATCGTATTAGTGCAAAACTAAATTGTCATACGAAATTCAATTTCAATATCAGCTAGTAAAACGATTGCAGTTGTTTTACACATTTCATAGCGACAGATAAGAGTATTTCGGTCGCAGGTAAATGGAAACATTATGTCTTTAATCGATTCGTCGATACGAGATCAGAATACGATGAATAGTTGAAAACATTTTAGCTTGTAAACCAGTCGACGCGTTATCAACGGGGAAACTTTCGAATGTGTGCCCATACAAGTGCAAAATCCTTAAAACTCTGAAGCGAAAAATGGACGAGGTAAACCTCGAATTATCACGTCGATCACCGCGTTTATAGCCCCAAATCCCATTTGACGCGTTCAAATTTTTCCTCCATATTATTCTCAGCGAAATCGATGCATTTTTATTTGCTTCCTTGAACACTGATTAATTAATTTGCCTCGTTTAATCGAATTTACATAATACTTTCAGAATTCAATTGGGGTTCACATTCAATATTGTTTTAGTCTTGAAAAACTTGAATAACATTTATGATAATAACATCGTACGATTCAGAGGGTTCACTTGACCTTTAAGTGGAACTTCAAAATGTGAACTGAAAAATGCAATGATTTAGTTAAATTATATGTAATAGTATATTTATATTTAATATTCATCTCTATTTAAATGGCAATTAGAAATGTAGTGGGGCAGTAAAATTTCATCTAAATCAACAAATAGTTATATTATTGATAGTTATAGTTGCACATTAACCCTCACAGTGCGGACAAATGGCCTATTTTTATATATATATATATATATATATATATATATATATAAGTAATTATATATATATAAGTAATTATACACAAAAAATCAATTAATTAATAAATAAATTGAACAAGAAATTACAAGTTTTTATTAAAAAAATTTATTTTTAAAAACTAACAAATTTAAAACGAAATTAATAATAAATGAACCAATAATATGAAATAATAAGCAAACAAAATTAACAAACTTATCGATTTATTATTAACGACTCATTCTCAGTACTTGGATTCCCAATGTGTTCTTTCAAATAATTTCGATCTATCCTTACATTCTTATTACTTTTCCAATAGGTATAAAACATATATTAAAAACAAATTAAGAATACATAAAAATGATGGATAAATAATTATTGCAAAATTGTATTACCCATAAAAATGATTATTATATGATTATTAATAAGCATTTCCATCTTAACATAAAAACATAAACATTTGTTCTTAAATATTGTGGCTAATATTAAGATGCGTTCAGGAATGTACGGCATATGCTTAAAATAAATTTTGGCTATTAAAATTAAGATTAAACAGTGTATGTATACACTACATCTACACAATATATCTACGATGATGTGATACTCTTATTCGTTGTATGAAAACATAACTTTTTATCATATCTCGAAGTAATGTCTTAAATATGGCTTGATAAGGTGCTTTTAACATTATCTTTCGGAACAAGTGGATTCAATGAGATAATATTCCCGTTCGGTAAATGATAAACCTTTCGAATTTTAGATTATATCAAATTTATGTTAGTGGTGATGAATCTCTACAATCTACGACGGTGATCACTTTTGAATGCAGATATTAGACACTCGATTGTTCTTTAATTTAATTTGGCATTACGTAGTCTGAAACTGTGGTGAAACCAAAATTGTAAAGGTAATTTTAGTCTTGCAAATTTTCATTATCCGTTTGATAGATACTAGCTTCCATTAAATTTAGTTGCGACGTTAATCTGGTCTTGTAGCTGTTTAATTGTCGCATAGAATTTTCGTCGTCTCGAATGGGAACAAGTGAATACAACATGAATCATGTACACACTTGCCGATAATCTGGTTTAAAAGTAATTGTCACCAACTTAAATTATGCGATCGAATAACAGAAAACAAGTCTTAATGAGAGAACGGACCGACAAATAAACTTGTACTCCAATTAACCTTTTAACTGAAGATGACGAGTTCATTAGTCATACACGTTCACCGTAACCTGTTAAAAATTGTTCACTTTCTTCTTAATTCAACAAATAATTCTTTCACTTGCGTCCTAGTATCTATGTTCGTATAAACTATATTGTATTCGCAAATTTCAATCTTTGAAGCGTTATATTAATTACTTGTAAAATAGAGTAAATGCATAAACAGTGTTGGAAATTGTTTTCAAAGAATACATATAATGTATTTTAATTTGTAAATTCACGAAAGAAGGGGGACGAATTGATTTCGAATTGATAATATAACAAATGCTAGTCTAACTAACATTAATCCGATTAAACTCACAAAACACCCATACGTTTTTCTATAAAAAGAAATCTCAAGGCTGTTTTCGAGTTGAGCAGGCACTTTTAACACTAGGTTTACCAAAATGACGGGTTCTAGTATTTATAATTTACGATTATTGAGATTGTGAAGATCCATCAACGTGGAATTGTTGAACAGACTTATTTCCTTAGGTAAATATTATTTAAAAAATGGCTGAAAACTTGGATAGACAGATTCTTCTTATTTTTATAAACTAATGTAAAATATTCGGCATAGAAGCGGCCTAGAACGTGCCAGATTCGAACCCCTCGCCCAAATTTAAGGTTCTCTCTTACGTAATATTTTCCCCTAAAGGGACCGGTATAATGACACGTAAAGGGCTGTGAAAAAGTGGTCCGAGACAAATGGCCACATTGTCAAACGACCCGAGGCCAAACGGAACGGAGTTACCCGGCGACCGGAATACTTTTGCGTCTCTGTTGGGACGCGATTATGAGGCGCAGGAAAGATTCGGGGTTCGTGATGATAATACGGCCACCTGATTATCGTTCTGTCCGAAACCTCCTCGGGGTCGCTTGAGTTACGTCGTAATGATGGCGAACCGACGCGACGCGACGAACCGGTTATGGTTGTGGCCCTGCCACTGCACTTATTTGGCCCCCAACGCCCTCTCTCTACCCCCGTTGGCTAACCCGATCCCGGCAGACGAAGCCAAGGAGAAAAAAAACCACGGAAGAACCCGCAAAACTGAACCGCACACCTGGCTACGGACGAAAACGCGAATTCAATGCGCCGTCGAAGACGTTCGCGCGCCAAACCGAACAGGAGTTTCGAGTGATCTTACGAAGCAGCAGCGAGAAGAGTTCCTTAACCTTCTTGCACTGGTCGACGAAGAGTACGAGCTTTTTCTGTACTCGTTTGGTCCAATTAAATGTTATTACACAGGGACCATAACTGTTATTACTAAAAAGAAAAAAGGGCATGGAATAACAAGTATTTCATCGACTAAAATTGTATCGGTTACAAATAAAGATTATATTCTCTTCTGGGAAAATGTTATCGATGAGAGACATTTATTTCGATTGCTAATAACAGTTATCGAAGGGAGAAGTTTATTTCGGTCGCACATATCAGTTGTCGATGAGAGAAATTTATTTCGATCGTTCATAACAGATATTGATAAAAGTTTATTTCGATCGCACATAACAGTTACCGATGAAGGAAATTTGTAATAGTTATTATTAAATAGTACAACTTTCAAATGGTAGACAATCAATTATTTCATAAATTTTTTGTTCATAGAATTAATTGCTACAATCAAAATTTAATGTGACAAACATGAGTTTTTCCAAATTTTCTTCTGAAAAATTGCACCGCAAATCATCTAACGTTCATTTTAGAGTAGAAAAGGTTCGTTCAACGCTAACCTAAGTTGCGGGTACAGCGTGAATTATGCACACTAGTTTTTATAAATACAAAAAAGTTATGTATATCACGTAACACGCTCCTCAAGCCAAATAACTTTTATACGGTCCAATCAGAACGCGACTTTAGGTCCTTCTGAGCGTGGCATTGCGATAGCATTGGCCGAGACGGAATCCGTCCGCTCCAACCACGCTTTGATTGGTCCGTGTTGTTCGTTAATAACTCCTTAACAAAGCCGCGGAGAACATATTCGTAAAGGAAAAATTTACTTCAAATCACCTCAGGAATTACGTCTTAAATGAAACTTAAATTAAATCATCTATTTGACATGTGATATTTAGTTTGCGATATCATCGAGCCTAGAGCAACATTGGCGAGAACATGGAGATCTGGTTTCCAACAATGGCTCCGATGCCTTCTAGGACAACGACTGCCACAAGAATTAACTTGGTAAAATCGAGCATCCCCCAAACCCCAGCTCGAATCATGGACCTGACATTTCTTTCTTCGGGAGTTACCTTGAACTTGTTCATCATACTGGTGATCTCTTTGAAAGCGTCCATGAGAACAGCTAAGAATTACTATCTCGTCAGCCTAGCGTGCTCCAACATGGTGACTCTAGTCGAGCCTTTACAAGAGATTCAGAGATCGCTCTTTCTCGTGGAGAAGAACATTTTCTTCTGAATGAACATGGATAAGTCTATCTGATAAGCTTCGACGTTTCCGTGATAACCATCGCGGTTTTGAAGTATCAGTTCTACATCAACGTTTTCCAACAGCGCACATTACTCGGAAAACTATTGCAGAAACAGCGCGTTGTAAGAAAAGGCGTTGATCTGATCTGCGGGTATCATTTCTGTAGCTATTGACCTGCATACAGTAGCTCACGAAAGTATTCGAACGCTTCCAATCTACATCGTTAACAAATAAAATACACCCGTTGGGTTTAAGTTTTCAAAATAAGATTGTAAATAAAGACACATAAGAGTCTTGAGAATGTGTAAGTAAAATTACAAAAAAATCTGACAGCACATACGGGATTCACAAGGCATTGAGTATAAACATACCGTTTTCGGATGTCACAAAAGTATTCGAACGTACGAATAAATCTCGAATTGTTTGATGTTAATATCTGGTTGGTCCTCCTTTGGCATCAATAACGTGTCTTAGCCGGCTTTCCATACTATATACAAGTTTTTCCGTTGTCTTTTTTTCAATGGAATTCCATATTTCTATTATTTTGGTTTTTAACACTTCCTAGGACGTTATGTCAAAATTCATTAGTTTTCTTGCAATTTCGGCCCATAAATGTTCTATAGGATTTATGTCAGGGCTTTGCGGAGGAGTTTGTAGTGTATGCGGGGTATTATATATGATCCATTCCTTTACAATCCCAGCTGTATGTTTAGGATCGTTGTCCTGTTAGAAGTAGAAATCATCCAATAGGTTCAATTTAATTGCACGTTGTTTCAAATTTTGTTTCAAAATATTCAGATATTTGTACTTATCCATAATTCCGTCAATAAAAACAAGATTTCCCGTTCCATTCGTCGCCATACACCCCCATACCATCACTGAGCCACCTCCGTGTTTCACAGTTGGAATCATATTCTGTATTTGCAATGCTGTGTTGCACTTTCGCCACACATAATGCTGTCCATCCGAACCGAAAATATTAAACTTACTTTCATCCGAGAAAATAACTTTATTCCAAAATGAAATATCCTTATCAATATACATTTTTGCAAACGTTAGTCTTTTCTTTTTATTAATTTTACTGATATATGGCTTTTTTCGTGGTATTCTTCCATGGTAATCATTACTCCGCAGAACCCTACGACACAGTTCGGGATGTACATCTTTCCCAAAATTATTTGCAACAATCCCCACATGTTTTGGTGCAGATGTGCTTGGATTTTTCTTAATTTCACGTATAATCATTTTCTCCTCTCTGGGCGTTAACTTCTTTGGACGTCCTGTACGCTTCTTGTTTGTAATATTACCTTCAGTTTTCGACTTTTTTAATATATAATGTATCGTAGATTTACTTCGATTTATAAAAATTTGGCAATTTCAAGATTTATTTTCATTATGCAACTTCAATATTAATTCACGTTCACATTTACTGGTTTCTGATTTTTTCGTGCTCATGATTAGAATAACTATGAAAGATTATACTCTACGAAATCTGTATGAACCACACGATGTCTCGGAATCGACTAAAGTGTAATGTTTACATTTCAATCACTAGAAATACGCTTCTTGTCTACGCGTTCAAATACTTTTGTGACGTCCGAAAACGGTATGTTTATACTCAATGCCCTGTGAATCCTGTATGTGTTGTCCGATTTTTTTGTAATTTTACTTACACATTCTCAAGACTCCTATGTGTCTTTACTTAAAATCTTATTTTGAAAACTTAAACCTAACGAGTGTATTTTATTTGTTAACGATGTAGATTGGAAGCGTTCGAATACATTCGTGCGCTACTGTATATATGTACGACTTCTACGAGGGCGATATGGCTGATATTTACGTTTGGAACGCACTCCTGTACACTACTCTGCTTTTCTTATATTCGTCGCTCTTGATCGCTTGATCTTGTACAATCTGATGATATACAGTGACATCGATGGATTGTGGCAGTCGTAAGAATTGCGACATTTCATTATGCTAGGTAAATCGGTTTTGAATGCTCAGTCCAATTGTGTTTCTCTTATGTTTCAGGTTGTGGATTGATGAATATTTCCTGTCGTAAAAGAACCAGAAACATTGCAATTGTACATTGCAATTGCTCGAAAACGCACCCATAATGTACGATCAGCATAACCTCTTGCCGTACAATTTTTTTCGCAAGTAGACATTCTAAAGTAACCTTAACATTAATGCTCTGTTGTTGCTTTTCAAGAAACATTTCTCTTAGTCGAGTTCGAAATCTTTATCGCGTGTTCATTATACTATTATCGGGCAAGAGGTGAGTGAAATATTCAATTGTTGAGATGAAATTTTTAATAAAGTACATGATACATGTTTCAGATAATTTCAAAATGATCGGTTTATATTCCACGTAATTTTATAAACGTTATGTCAGTAGATTCAGCTTATTATTCAAGAAGATTTTTGAACATTCTACAGCTAGTATATATAACCTAAAATCCTATCCTCGACTTGTTTATTTCAACGAATTTATTTATTGCAGTTTGTAGCCGAGTCGAGCTTGATTAACTTTTGCTTCACACATTTTCTTGTTCGCAAATGTATCATTAATTGTTTAATGTCCTGAGGAAATCGTTCTCAGTGTTCCCATATCGACCTCTCCTACACAAGCGGTCAGCACTTACTCCAGTCTATAAAAGGAGCAACAATTGCGACGAAGAATTGCAACAGACCGCCGAGAAGGTAAGGGGAATTGAGCCTTTTATGGAATATGACCTCCCTTTGCGGTAATTTGCTTTTTGTAGTGGTGCAAACGTGAAATTGGAAGCTGAGTTAAAACAGTGAAAATATCTGATCTCTCCGAATGCAATTGTTCAATATTTTGTGTACAATACATGAACATTTTGTCACGTTGAAATGTATTAATACATATCCGATCGCGTAACTAAAATTAGACATTTTACCGCCAATCACCAACAACCGAATGACTAATATTAATCATGTTAAATAACATTAGTCTCATATTAGATCGAAATCAGTTAAAATACTCCATGAACATTAACGAAAGGTAAGATGATAATTCATTGAAATTGGTATTGCGTTCAGTTTTTTAAAAGAAGAGGTGCATTATCATTTACAAAGCTTATCTATCCCGCATCGAGCACTTTTCTATTATCAGTAGACTGCGAATGTTTGCGCAACTTCTACTTCCTATTGATAGAAGCAAATTTTAAATTCTTAATATCAAAGTAATATCAAAATTGTAAACAATCGGTTGTAACAGACACTTTGCTGTTTTTTGCACAGATATACTTTTAGAGTTACATTTGAAATATTCTTTAACCCTCTGTATGCTGTGCCGAAGTCATTTGTGACCCGTCCTGGTAGCGGTGGGGGTAAGCTTGAGCGCGAACGTCAATATGTACAATTTTACTCCGATATAAGACGACGCTTTTTATTTCGAAATAAGAACATTGCTATCCTCTCTTCTTCTTATGAAGTTGTGTCATATTCTATCCTTCTCCAACGAAAGATATCACTTCATAGTTTTCCGCTATATTCGAAATACGACGAACGACGGTCCCGAGCTATGGTCTTGTATCGAAATAAAACGTGTGAGTCAGAAATGACTTCGGCAAGGGTCTAGAATTCATAGGAGTACGAGGGTTTATGGAGGTGAACAATATCAAAGTATTTAAAATAATTTTAAACTCGAAATGACGGTCCCAAATCGTTAAATTTACGATTATTGAGAATGCAATATTGAATACACATATTACCAGTGTGAGTAGTACCAGTGTGAACGACTTTCTGACTGGAATAATTAAGAAAGTGTCCATATATTTTCGGGCAGGGTACGAAGACAAAAGTATCTACTCTCTGCTCTTGAAGAGTTGCAAACCGAACGGAAAACCTGCACTTTCGCTAAAAGTTTTCCGCTGTATCGTTAGCGCGCACGTTCGCCGCACTTTCGCGAAAGAAAGTAAACAATGCTGTTCTGTTAAGGTCTCCTAATTCACACCTGTGAATGGGGCGAAAAAAAAAAATCGGTGTCTGCTCCTTTCTCCGACGCGACCTTTCGTTTCGGCAGGTTTTCTCACGGAGTAACAAGGAACAGCAAAGGAACGAAGTCGGTTGTCTTGCGGTAGCTCGATTTTCACTGTGAAAACGCGTCCGTTGCGAAGGTTTCCACGTGCAACAATCGCTGGAATACCCGTTCGTTCTACTTTTGAGGCAACAGTCCCGCGTCCACTGTAGGACCTCGGCGTAGAAGCAGGACCTGCAGAGCACGTCAAGGTAAATCCAGAAAAGTCATTGTACAAAGAAAAACAGGAAAATGTGAATACAGTGTTTACTATATGTATATATATATGTCACAAATGCATAGCGGATAAAAGTCCCAGAACTATCTCCACTGCCGCGGGGTATACTCTGTTAGGGACCAAGAAGCTCGAGAGACCTCGGTCGCCAAGGAGTGTAAGGTCGCGTAGATCAAAGAATAGTATCTCTAAAGAATAGTAACTAAAGAATAGTGTTTGGGACATATATCGAGTAAACACTGTATATTCTTTCGTCAGTTTTGAGAAAAGTAGTGAATGGTATAAATGGAATTACTTGATACACTCCGTGGCAGACATTTTCCCACTTGTTCGCTGATTGGTGGCTTATATACAGAGTTACCTCCTCAACAATTTTGCTTCGTTTATATTAGGACCTTGAATAAGTTCTCGCTGTTTCTGTGACAAAATAAAAGCTTTATTTAAATTATAAGGGGCAAAAACATTTCATTCGAAGTATTGCTCATCACTAGCGACCTCTTCCTCCCATCTTTCTGCCAGTGTATGAATTCCGCGTCGGAAAAACGACATGTCTTTTGAGGCTATCCAAGAATCGATCCATTTTTTAGCTTCTTCATAAGAATGAAAGCGCTGGTCAGCTAGGCCATATGCCATCGAACGGAATAGGTGAAAATCAGAAGGGGCTATGTCAGGTGAATACGGCGGGTGGGGTAGAACTTCCCATTGAAGCGTT
>JAQQRO010000106.1:0-11646 GCA_028454255.1 Halictus ligatus
GTGTACGTCGTTTATTTCTGCTGTGCGGAAATCTGAGTGCAGTTCGAGGTCCGGTAATTGAACGTTCAAGGACATTTCCTTGCCCAAGTAAATTGATTATTCACCGAGTTCCCTAAAATTAGACATTCTGCTTCGCAGAATGGAATCCACGATTCTCGGTTGAACGGCGCCGAGCGGGTGCCGGAATTCTCTCAGAAAACTCCATTTCTTCCGGGACTTTCTCGCGTTGGGTCTGTCCGTCCGAGGCTTGGGACCGACCGAATCCGGGGGCCCGGTACCGCAAAGCGGTCCTGCCGAAATCGGCGATTACGTAAGATCGGCTCTTACGTTGTCCCCGTATTCGCCGAGCGGAACACGCTATCGAAGCGTTTTCGGGGCCCGTTAGACGCAGAGATTTGTTTACCGCGGGAGGAACAGGTAGAGGCGCACACCTGCGCCGCGGAGCCGGGCAGCGATCGGGAGCCGAACCAGGTGAAGGGGAATAGCACGAGCCGAGAAAGAGAGAGAGAGAGAGAGAGAGAGTCGGAGAGGAGAGCGTGGCGGGCGAGGTGCGACGAAACCCGGCACGGCTGGGTCAATGCCTCGTATACAGAGCAGCGTACGCGACTCGCCGACTCGCCGACTTTCCGTATATGCCCAGAAACCTCTGCAGAGATTCGCGGCCGGCTCGATAAAAACGAATGTGTCACGGGAGAATTCCCTTTTCAAAGCGGAATCGTTCGCGCCAGGCCGAGCCGAGCTGAGGCCGCGCCGCGACGCAACGCGGTGCAACGCGGTGCAACGCGAACCGCGTTCCTACTTCGCTCCCGTTCTCATACAGAAACCGTGCCGGAACATACTCGCTCGCGCTAATTCATTTTCACACGACCGATTAACCATCGGTCTTCTACCACTCCCTCGACGCGGTTCTCACCCAGCACGCTGCCGCGGAAATCGTCGAAAAGCTGCCACGAAACCCGGCGATTTCAGGGTGAAACTGTACGATGGTGGTCTGAAAAGTTTTTATAAAATCAACACGAAGATGGCAATATGCGTCGACGATACTGGAGCGTACTTGATTTTGTACAATTTTCAGGAGCGAGATTAACCCCTTGCGCTACGATGTATTTTACGTTTTCGGTGATAATCAGAACTTTTTTGTAATTCGTAATTTTCTAAGGAAAGGAGAACATTTATGTCGATTGTATGCCTACATGTTCTTCAATGGTTGTACAGTAAGAATGCCGAAATAGAATTGTATTTCGGTTCGAAGGAAACTAATGACATACATATTTGTTAGACTCTGTTCAGAATCTTCGTTACGAGTCAGACTCGTGAAAGTAGTGCAAGGGGTTAATGCTGTTCGTCCAGAGTCGCAACCCTTGGTGCCCGGCGGTGATTTAATTTTTCCAAGTGCTGCAATTTTTGGGGAAACGAGCCACTTTTGCCTGGTAGAACCTGCGGTTACATGTGTCACGTCCGGTGGTTCGTCCGCTCGAGAATAAAACGAATATTGTAAACTGTTGTTTGAACCCAGTGATGCCACGCGAGGAGAAGAAACAAATAGAATTAAGATATGCGTTAAAAATTCTAGGAAGTTAGGTAGCGCGCAAAACAATTCCAATTTATCTTCCTGCGAGAGACACAGCAAAGATCGGTTGCACCTTGGAAATAAACAAAAAGGGTGTCCAATTATACCAAGTTGCAAGAAAGGATGCTGACTGCATGGTAGGAGTGACGACGCATTGGCTAGAAAATATCAAGAAGAATAGAGGATTAAATGACAAAGTAGAGACTCTTAAATCAACATCCTATTGAAACAATGGACTGTCGATCTTATAAAATGGAACCAATCCTTCAAAGATCATTCATTCTGTCATAGAGTTCCGTCCAGTTCATTCCGTTGCAAAGTTTTGTTATATCGAATCATTAAGTTGTTCATTTTACTAGAAAGTTTTAAAAGTTCGTCACGCAATAAATAGCGACAGTTCTGTTCTAAGTAAATCACGGGTTTCCGGTGTAAAGTGCGGAAAAGCGTCGTTTTCGAAAAAGTGCCGAGTGACCCCTACCAGCACAGCGACTCCGACTTTCCGACTTGCGAGCCAATTGAAATACCAGCGCCCCAACTTGCGAGGGATTCAGAAAACCGGCGAATTCTACTTACGAACTATTCAGAAAACAGCGACTCGGTAAATTAACATTATTGTCGTAAAGCGAAATATTTGGAAGCTATCTGGTTTATGCGCTAGCTATATAATTTCTATTTGTAAAATCAAACTTTAAATATTCTGATTCAACACCTAATATTGAATAAATTAAGAATTTTGTTGTTTTTTGGGGAAATAAGAATATAAATCATTTAAACAATCCTGAATTTCCCGAACCGTAGCCGATGAATGCAGGTAGGTTCGAAACTGCGTCCTGTCCCGTACAAATTATAATCCTCCCCTCCTGGGACGTAACAACAGGTACTCGCCCAAAATTTCAGCCATTTCAGATTGAATTTAACCCTTTGCACTCGAGCGGCGCCGAAATTACACCCGCCATATTTGAAGTGTCAACTCGAGCGGCGCCCGGCTGATTTGAATCGGATTCGAAATCAATGAACTTTCGATAGAAACGAGGTACAGCGATGAAATTTTTTTGAAATTAAACCTCAAACTTTGTAGAATATGGGGATAATAGGGAGATTGTGGTACGAACGTTTTTTAACCTTCAGAAAATTCGCTTAACGTGCAGATTTCAAGAAAATTTTGGTTTTTCCAATATCACGCGCGGAAAAATGTTTTTTTAAGATGCTATACATTATTTCCCGAGGATTTCTTCACGCTGATTTTAAATCTGGTCTGAAAATTTGTCTACGACCTCAGGATTTTGCAAGAAATAGATTTTCGTGACAAAAACTAATGAAATCATTTTTTCGCTGAAATGTGGTAGGTTTACTGTTAATATCTTTGAACGATAAACATTGAAAGAACTTTTGAAAATGAGTACGCACTTGTCCTGCGATTTACTGTACCTTTTATATAACGGAGTTAGTCGATCGTGCCACCAAGCGGCTCAATTGCATAAAACAGAAATTAAATGAAAATTGTGTTCGTTCTTTTGGTAGATTAACCCTTTGACCGCGAAGCGACCGAACACAAAACGTGCTAACGAAGCGGTACAGCGAACGCAACAATTGTCACGATACACAAAAGTACACGAGATAATATAAAACAGCGTATTAAATATCGAAGAATAATTCCATTTTTACCTATACTCTGTACGACGAAAGAAACGAAGAAAATCTTTCGAAAAAATCTACAGTTACCACTTAACGCTCGAGCGATAATTGCTAGCCCCAACATTCAAGCTTGTCAAATATTTTTGTACCGCCTCCGAGGATTGCAACTATTTGACCAAGTCTTTGCGAACACTCCTGCACAGTTGATTAAGTTTCGAACGATCCTACGAATGGCTTCAATTAAGAACAAAAGGTTAGTTTCGTAAGCACGCGCTTTGCAACTCGAAAGAGATAGAGAAAGAGTTTGCAAAGCTTTTGTTTAATTTTTCTGCGTCGCAGCTGACCCGACGATATTAACACTAGGTTTACGGAGCACTAGAAGTCAATATTTTACATTACTTTATAAAAGTAAGAAGAATGTGTCTATCCAAGTTTTCAGCCATTTTTTAAATAATATATACCTAAGGAAACAAGTTTGTTGAGTAGGTGGATTTTCACAATCTCAATAATCGTAAATTAAAAATACTAGAATCCCTCATTTTGACGGGTCAAATATATTTTATATAAATACATATTTTAAGAAATTCGTGCTATCATTTTGACGCGTCAATTTTCCGTTTAACGTTACACATTCTCCCATAAAATTGTTTCTTCGCGTAATAAATGCGTTCAAACATATTGAAGTAACCGGTTATTCTTATTACGCAGTACACAGGTCACAAACAATGTAACGTACCACTTGAAAAGCTAAATACCATTTATCTCTATAATGCGCCATCTTTTTGTCGCCGAGTATTATCACTTTTCTGAACACATTCGCGGCCGGCGAATGTTTTCCGTTTCCAATACTGTTTACCGGCGAAAATGATGAAATTCTGAAGCTGGTTTCCGCAAACTTGTATCGCTGAAGCAAGGATTACATAATTTATTAACGCGCCTAATGTCGCCGCATTCAGAAACGAAAATTGCAGGGCGTGAATTCACGTCGGCGACAATCAGGAATAGAACGAAAAATGACCACGTTCAGAATAGTATTTCTTTCATACTGATCGTCCAGGTTTGGGAGAGCTATTCGAGTACATTATCTAACGTCACGTAAATATTCTTATATTTCAGTTATCTTAAGAAATTCGTACTATCATTTTGACGCGCCAATTTTCCGTTTAACGTTACACATTCTCCCATAAAATTGTTTCTTCGCGTAATAAATGCGTTCAAACATATTTGTCCAGGTTTCGGAGAGCTATTCGAGTACCATATCTAACGTCACGGTTTTTTCTTTTCCCTCTCGTGTCCCTGAAACTTCTTCAGATGGCAGAACCGCGGTCTCGGCCGATGAAAAAGAGCAGAGCGAGGCGTCCCTCGGTTCTATTATCCAGGACCGAGGCCTTTTTTCGCGCGCAGGGTTCAACGTTCGAGGTTAAACGGCCGACCCTGAAACTTCCAACCTGTCGAATTCGTGGCCGCGGCCGGCGCGTGACTAAGCCTCCGTTTATCCTCGATCTCCGACCGTCGGATCGTCGAACAGTTTCGTAATTCACGATCCGAACTCCTACGATGCGAATCGAAATTTTCAACCGCGACAAATCGGGGGAAAACAATCGCCACGATTTGCTCTCTCTCTCTCTCGCTCGTGCGTCCTCGGTGGCCGGTGCAACGGAAACTCCGCTGACCCAGAAGACCGTCCGCCATCGCGAACGTTCTTCGACGCGCGAGAAAATTCACGGGAAGAAAGAACGTTCTTATTTCGATTGACATTAGGTTTACCGGGCCCTTTGCACTCGAAGCTGTTTCAACTTCAAAACGAAACAGTTTTTGTGACATAGAATATTTCCCTTGTACATATTTCTTTTATATATATATGTATATATGAAAATGGTGCAATTTACTCGTACAATATTGAACTGTTTAGTAATTTATTAAGTAGAAAGAAACTTGATAATGGAAACAATGTTTTTAATAATGATGATCATCGATTTTTAGAAGCGAATTTTTAGTTCAGAACAGAGTTCTAATAAATATGTTATTAATTTCCTCTGAACGAAAATAAAATTCTATTTTGGCGTTATTAACCATTTGCACTTGAATGGTGACTCTGAAGCACCACTGGAAGAAATTGTTGTGGCATTATTTCAAAGAAATTGCAAAAAATATTACAAAATATTTGTTACATTATAAAATTTGTATGTGATGGATTACTGAAGATTTAAATATAATATGTAGAAATCGGATCAGTTTTCCTATGAATAATATCAAAAAAAAAATTGTAAGACGGAAGAAAACTTTAGTTTCGTCAAGAGTTTTTAGCTTCTAGTTTTAGCTTCATCAAAATGAAGTTTTCTTTCGAAGAGCAAAGTGGATGTGATCCTCATTTACGGAAAAATATCCAAACGGTACACATCCTTCGCACCGAACATTTGGAAGATTGTGCAAACAATTGAAAGAGACCGAAAAATTTGGGTACTCGTAAGAGCAGTCGTAAAAAAATCAAAGAAATGAAGTTGCCGTTTATCAACAAGTACCTACTACACCAGAAAATATGAAACAACAAAGAAGTGACGCAGGGATACGAAGATTGCAACTTTTCATTGACGCAAACGGTCACCAATTCGAGCATGTCCTGTGTGAGGTAATAAAGTTTATTTTACTACCATATTTGACCTTGCATGACCTTCAACGACAACTCGCTGAATTCGTTTCAACACTTCAAAAAGAAAATAGAGTTGACCTTGAAATCTCCTCTATGCCTCCACTCACGCAGAAAATCTTTGCGTCACAATATGTCCCCCTCTATACCGTGTAAGTTTTCTATACAACATTTTTTCATATTATTACAAATAACAGCAATATTCAAACTGGACATACCCGGTAAGCAAATATAGAGTTGACCTTGAAATCTCCTCTATGCCTCCACTCACGCAGAAAATCGTCGTGTCACAATATGTCCCCCTCTATACCGTGTCAGTTTTCTATATAGCATTTTTTCATATTATTACGAATAACGGCAATATTCAAACTGGACATACCCAGTAAGCAAAATGCTTTGAATCTGCCACCAAAATTTGACTCGGAATTGCCATCCATCTGTTTCCGCATTAATATCAGTGTTCCAGCGCAAAGTCCGCCATGCCAAATTCGAGCCAAACTTTGGCTTCGATCAGCCATTGTTATAGAGGGCAGGTCCGTCGCAATAATAACGAACATAACCTAGTTCTGAAACCAAATATCAAGAAAAATCGGAATAAACGATGAGAGGGAAAATTGAATTAAATTTACAAATCTATTTATTTTAATCTTAATCTATTTCTGACATCCATCTGTTTCCGCATTTGAGTAGGAATTTGGCGACAGATTTTGGTGCCAAAATAGTACCAAATGAGGGCCAAATTCGAACCAAACTTTGGCTGCGATCAGCCATTGTTACAGAGGGCAGGTCCGTCGCAATAATAACGAACATAACCTAGTTCTGAAACCAAATATCGGGAAAAATCGGAACAAACGATGAGAGGGAAAATTGAATTAAATTTACAAATCTATTTATTTTAATTTTAATCCATTTTCGACATCCATCTGTTTCCGCATTTGAGTAGGAATTTGGCGACAGATTTTGGTGCCAAAATAGTACCAAATGAGTTCCAAATTCGAGCCAAACTTTGGCTTCGATCAGCCATTGTTATAGAGGGCAGGTCCGTCGCAATAATAACGAACATAACCTTGTTCTGAAAGTAAATATCAGGAAAAATCGGAATAAACGATGAGAGGGAAAATTGAATTAACTTCACAAATGTATTTATTTTAATCTTAATCTATTTCTGACATCCATCTGTTTCCGCATTTGAGTAGGAATTTGGCGGCAAATTCTGGCGCCAAAATCATACCAAACGAGGACCAAATTCTGCTTCGAGCAGGGTTTGCTACCAAATACATAACTCTTTTGCTCGCAATCTGTGCAGCACACATTCCACTCGATTTGTTCGGGTGGTTATTTCGCTAACTGGGTAGTTATTGCTCCACCCTGTATATAGCAGCCAGTCGAACCAAAGTCAGAGCTTCTTCTTTTGTATTTCAGTGCAGAAGCTTGCAGTACCTTAAACTCGCCGCCGTGTATACACTCAAATGAAAAACTCTTCTCGATTTTATCACAAACTGTTGTGTTTGATTTCCAAACGCGGAGTCCAACAAAGTTTAGGGGTTGATGCTTGTTAGGTTTATAGTGTTCGCATCCTTGATGTGATCCTTGGTCATCTGGGCCGAAATTCGTCGACGCAACCTCTTTCGGACGAGCCGGCAGCGAGTTTCCCAGTGACGCGATCGAGCCGGCGAAAATAAAAAAAGAAAAGAGAAGGGTGGAAGGACAAAGGATCGAGCGATCGAAGGTTTCAGGGTCGGGAGGAGATCGCGGCGAAAGGGAGGAGAGGGTAAGAATCGCATGCGGTGGCGAACAGCGAGGATTCCGTTCGAGGAAAACGCGCGGAACCGAGGAACATAAAGCGACGCGTGGTTCTCGAGCATCCTCGGGCGGTTGCGCGCGGCGAGTCGCGCCGCTCCGCCCGAAAAATCGGCGAGAACAACCGCGAAGGAAGCGGGCACCTCGGGCCGGCGAAAAAAATCCCGTTGGATGGCCCGGGAGGACTCGGCCCGGCTCCGAGAGCGGCTTCGTGTCCGCGCGGTTTCCCGAGAGGAGAGTCTCTCGATACCGTTCGGTTCGCGGTCGAAGCCATCGCTAGGGACAGCCTCGAGGAAGCAGAGCGGTCGTCGACCCCTGAAAATACTCTTACGCATTGTGTGCCACTTCACTTCTGAGCGGTCTCGAGCCGAGCGAGTAAGCGAGTCAGCGAGCGAACGAGCGTCGACCGAGGACGAACCTCGGTGTTACATTATGGCTTACCGTACGATTCCGCAAGGTCCCCGTCCCGCGATTAATATGCTAGCTGCGCGAAATTATGTTTGTCACTCGTGTTTCACTCGTTTCGAACACATCGCTCAATAAGTCTCCGGTTTAAGTGAGAAGAACAGATTCTTTTTTGGAAATTCCACTTTATTCGTCAACGTACTCTATAACCTTTCCATGCCCTTCATGTAAAACGATTCGTATTTGCTTTCAAAATAAGCATTAGGTACGGCAATCACTTCTTCGTTCCAGCCAAATTTCTTTCGAAGACGTGTTCGACGTGTATACTCGTTGTGAGAAATATAAGATTACCATTGACTATTAAAACTCGAAATTTTAATAAAATACAATAAGAATATTATGATAAAATAGCACTATTAAACAAAAATAGACAAACCTAGAAAAATAATTTATAATAGGACCATTTTGCCTTGCGTTCGACGCGTATACTCGTTGTGAGAAATATAAAATTACCATTGACTATAAAACCTCGGAATTTTAATAAAATACAATAAGAATATTATGATAAAATAGCACCATTAAACAAAAATAGACAAACCTAGAAAAATAATTTATGATAGGACCATTTTGCCTTGCGTTCGATGCATATACTCGTCGTGGAAAATATAAAATTACCATTGATTATAAAAGCTCGAAATTTTAATAAAATACAATAAGAATATTATGATAAATTAGCACCATTAAACAAAGATAGTCATAAATAGAAAAATAATTTATAATAGGACCATTTTGTTCTTTCAATGTATTTATTGATGATAATAATTGTGCCCATAATTATGAAAGTGGTCTAAGTCATATACTTCTTGTTTCGAGGTAATTAATGAACTGCATTTGAATAATTTAAAAAATATTTATACACTATGCGACATTTTAATTTATAATTTCATTAGTCTTGATTAATGGAAATGTATTATGAATATGAAGTTTTGTGTGAATTTCATACGAAAATGTTGTTTTCAGAGTTTTATTTGAAACAATAACTTTAATGAAATAATTCATGAGCATTTACTAATTATTTTTAAAAAGTAATACATTTTTATCATTTCGGGTTTTTAAAATTACTAGAAAGTAATTTAATATTTCCGTATATTTTTGGTCTTCCTCTTTTAGGTGACGGATCCGTGGAATTTATAATCATTTAAAGAAGTTTTATAGAAAATTTTATAAGGTTCATATTTCAAGAATCGCATCCATTGAATTTGCAGCCAAGAGTCAGATTCGCCCGCGGTATTTTTTACTCTTCTTGTTATTGACTCTTCCAGTGAATTCGTTGAAATAAAATCAGGCTGCGACATTTTATCAAAAATGTATTTCTTCTTCTACACTTTTCTATCAATTATTAATAATGCTCAGGGTTGTACAAGTAATTTGCTTTTTTTACGACCCAATACCAAAAATTTGTGGTCTATCGTTTCAATATTATTATTTGACGACTGAGCAATTTTCATCCATCTCAATGCTACTTTAATGTTACGATTTTCGTCTGAACATAACTGTTGAGTTATAGTGGTAAAATAAATCATTTTCCTCCAATAATTACTTCCTAAGAGCCCAACTGAATTATATCGTTAGATAAACCGGAACGAATTGTCGTTTCTATAATTATTTGATTGTCATTTATCGGCTTATTATGTAGTTCAGAAACGCGTCACAGAGGGCCACGCGCCATCTTCAAGTTATGCTTATATAATTTCTATAAATTCTTTACTCAAACCGCTTTCATAATTAACACTAAATGAATTCCATATAATGTTGAAGTTACAACCACTATCTAAAGGTTCATTTTTCACGATACCGTAAAAATTACATTGAACAAATTTAGTTTAAAATAATGCGGTGTGAAATAACTGATAAACTCGTTTCTTTTTAAATTTTGACTCAGACCACTTTCGTAATCATGGTCACAAATATTGGGAATTTTTAGAGGAAAGTTGAACGCGTTTGCAAATACTTTTTCCAATTTCGTCTTTTCTTCCAGTTCTTCTTCAACAGCGCCGTTAAGATCACATTGAATAAATTTAGTTTAAAATAATGCGGTGTAAAGTAACTGATAAACTCGTTTCTTTTTAAATTTTGACTCAGACCACTTTCATAATCATGGTCACAAATCACGGGGAATTTTTATAGGACAGTTGAACGCGTTTGCAAATACTTTTTCGAATTTCGTCCTTTCTTCCAGTTCTTCTTCACCGGTGCCGTTCTTCTCTCGGCGTTCTCGTTTTCCTCTTCTTCGGGCCTCGTTCTATTATTCCTGCTCGTGTGCCCCTCGTCCCAGCTCCCGCTCGGGCCCGCTCGGGCCCGAAAGCTAACAGTACTCCCGCGCCTAGCCTAGCCGGACATTGCGACCGTCAGGGACGTACCGCTCGGATTTCTGGACCCGAAATGAAAACGAACAACCGGGAGAAGTAACGTTACACGTCGCCCTTCGAGCAACGCGAACCGCGTTCCGGTCTGACGGATTTTTCCCTTTCTTTCGGGACCTGTCTCGGGCCAGCCGGAATTCTACGGGCCCCGCCGTCTCGTCAGAATGAGTCCCTAGACAACGCCTAGGCCAACTATGTTTTCAAAACTGTATCTCCTGGACACAAACCTTTGCACGATGTCGCAATTTTCTCCGCGTCACATAGTCAATCGATTCGGGATATTCGGGCCTGATCGGGACCTGTGTCCTTTGGCCCAATTAGGCGATCAGGGGATTCTCGATTATGTTCTGTTTTATAGTGCCCCAAACAATTCCACTGTAGAATTTGAGTTGTGCAGAAAATTTTCCTGCGATATTCTGGCATACTTTTGAAAAGGGGATGAATTAACCCTTTGCACTCGAAGATATTTCAACTGAAATGCGATATATTTTTTCTAACCTAGAATATTTCCCTTGTTAATAATATAAATAATATTTAATAATATAAAAGAAATATGTACAAGGGAAATATTATAGGTCAGAAAAAAAATATATATATGAAAATGGTGCAATTTACTCGTACAATACTGAACTGTTTAGTAATTTATTAAGTACAAACAAACTTGATAATGTAAACAATGTTTTTAATAATGATGATCATCGATTTTTAGTTCTGAACAGAGTTTTAATAAGTATGTATGTTATTCATTTCCTCTGAACGGAAATAAAATTCTATTTTGGGGTTATTAACCATTTGCAATTGAATGGTGACTCTGAAGTACCACTAGAAGAAATTGTTGTGGCATTATTTCAAAGAACTTACAGAGAATATTACAATGTATTTGCTGCATTACAAATTTTGTATCTAACAGATTACTAAATATTTAAATTCGTATTGTACTAAATATTTAAATTCGGTTTCGTATGAATAAAATGAAAATATTCTAAGACGAAAGAAAAAGAGTGCAAAGGTTTAATGTACAGCTATTGAAGATCATATAGGCATACAATAGATATAAATTTTCTCCTTCATTCTCCTTAATCACTGTAACCGTAAAATTAGTCACAGTTCAAAGAGTTAACAGATTATGAATGACTAGATTGTGAATCTTTATGGAAATATGTTCA
>JAQQRO010000107.1:0-11645 GCA_028454255.1 Halictus ligatus
GACTACTGAGCGATACTGACAAGAAGACTGAGACCACTGTGTGCCATGAGGGTTAATCCACGAGGACCCTTGCCACCTGCGATTCCGCGGACTATAATCGAAGAAGAAGGTGTTCGGTACCGATTCTTTCGGGTGTTCCAAGTGGCGAAAAAAGAGATCTTTGTAGGCGACAGAAGAGAGATTGGAGTGCCGATTCAGAAGAAGGATACCCTCCTTTGGCGAGCGTCCAGAGGAGTCCCTCGGGTGGTTTTCGAGCGCAGGGACGCGCGATAAATCGGGCCCGGTTCGCGGCGGAATTAACAGGAGCACAGGGTCAAAACGCGCGACTATATGTTTCGCGCCGGGTCCTGTCGGCGCGCACAATCAGGAAAGCTGCGCACTGTTCCGCCGACCTTCTTCTCCGGCGAGAGTGGTATATGACCCTCTTAATGAAGTCCGACAGATAGCCGGGACGCCGCGTACGAAACCGGTGAAGCATGGTGCGAGCCTCGTTGCACGGCGATTGTAAGGGACACCGGAGCGGCGCGATCAGGAACACAACCATGAGCGCGGGACGCTATTCGATACAACACGAGTAGAGACCGTGCCGACGCGACGCGACGCGACGCGACGCCGTGAAAAATCCGGCCAAAGGAGGATTCCTGCTCTCTGTCTTTTTCGCGCGAGGAGAAACCTGAAAACTCGCGTCGCGACACCGCACCGTCGTAAATCAGACGACGCATTTTTTCGTATGCCCCTTGGAAGGGGTTTCTGCTCTAATAAATATCGCACGGGGAACCGTGAGCGATGGAACAGACTCCTGTGGGATACCCTTTGTTCGCTTCCTGCTCCGGAGACTCGGGTTCGTCTAATGGCGGCCAGCGTGCCCGTGATTTGTGCGACACACAGCTGAGAAACGAGACTTTGTTGCGGAGCACACATTGCTGCAGAGCTCGTGGAACGTTGCTCGAGTTGTTTCTACCCCTTAGTCGGCGGCACGGGGATCGATACAAAATGGCAGACATTGATTTTTCTCGGCTGTTTCCTCTACTGCAGACTGCGGATTTTATGCAATTCAACTCTTAACGCTCGAATGGCGACTGCAAAGCGCCGCTGGAAATTGCTGTATCGTTGTTCAAAATATTTTCTACGACATTTGTTTGTATTTAATAAATTACTGAACACTTCAGTATTGTACGAATAAATTGCACTTTGTATAACATGAAAAAGAATACATAGAAGGGAAATATATTCTAGGTCGGAAGAAATGTTTTGGAGTTAAAATTAACCCTTTGCACTCGAGTGGTGACACTAAGGCACCGCCAGAAATTGTTGTGGCATTATTTCAAAGAAACTACCAAAAGCATTACAAGATATTTGTCACATTACAAAATATTTATGCAATAGATTGCTAAACATTTAAACATTATATGTGTAAGTCGGATCAGTTGCGTATGAATAAAATGAAAATATTCTAAGACAGAAAAGTCTTTTAAAAATATCAGTGTAATGGTTTCAACTTATTAGAATCGATGAAGCAGGAAGAAATTAATATTTGGTTCTGGCCAATGCAAACAAGTTTTATTTGGCATGAAGGAAATCCGCGGACGGCGAGCAGAGTACAATAATTGAAGCTCCCGTCGAGCTTTCAATTAACACCGTTCCCCGAGTGGGCACGGCCGATTAAAAGCAGCGACTGCGATCTAATTCGAGGACCGATCGACAGGACGACCTGCTGGTACTCTGCTCGACACCGAGCCCGGACAACACGGCCCTCTAATCTAATTAGATGCAATTAGAGGAGCGAGGAACACTCCGCCGCGCGCTGATTGGCCGTGCCTCGTCCGATTCGACCAGCTAGCACGCAAGCGACCGTTCCAAGAGGAATTTTTGCCCGCGGGACAACCTGTCGTGCCTTTCGAGAAACATACTACACAGTAAGAAAAACATTCGATCGATTAGGAGAAACTAAACAAAATTTCAATAAAAATAAAAGAAAATGTTTCAATACCATGTCGCTACGGAATATTTAATTTAATTCACTTTCTACATAATTGAAAGCGACAGGGGCGTTCCGATGAATGGAATTTTTGTTGTCGGGAGCTCCAATAAAATGATCATCTTCTCCAGCATCCCCGGCCGAAAGAAAAATAAACAAACATTTGATCAATTAGGAGAAACTAAACAAAATGTCAATAAAAATAAAAGAAAATGTTTCAATACCATGTCGCTACGGAATATTTAATTTAATTCACTGTCTACATAATTGAAAGCGACAGGGGCGTTCCGATGAATGGAATTTTTGTTGTCGGGAGCTCCAATAAAATGATCATCTTCTCCAGCATCCCCGGCCGAAAGAAAAAAAGAATGATCGACGTCCCTTTCAACGGGTCCTAATAGTCAATTCAAGGTCCCATCCGCTCCCGTTGATTGTCTTCGTGGAACGGTCGAATCTGCCGTTAACGAGAGCCTTAACGAACAATCTTGATCGTTCACCCCCGCGCCGTGAAAAGAGGGTCGGCAGAAGAGTGGGGGGGATTCGCCGGTTTCCGGTTTTATCATGCCGACGAAAATAACCTCTTACCTCGCCCCTGTCCCTTTGATCCGGGAGCCTGAAAAGGCTCCGGGGTCTTCTTCCGGCGCGGCGGCCACCTCGTGGGCCAGCTCGGCAAATTAGCAGCCCTTTTGTGCTGCCACTCGCTCGCTGCCAGTCACCGAATTCGGCTTACCCGGCCCCCGTTTCGCGGAGGGGGCCCGATCGTTTCAATCGAAATCCCCCGTTCCGGGAACACGCGACGAGAAAAAGGAACGCCGATCGGGTAACTCGAACCGATATTCGCTGCCGGACGCTTCACCGACTCTCTCCACCGACGCGTTCCGCTAACGCGCCCGCTAAACTCGATTAGGGGATGCGCCCGACGATGATCGCCCGCGCGGTGCCACCCCCTGTTCCCTTCGTTTCTCTTCGTTGCACTTCCTGCATCGTGTTACCAAAGCATCCCCGTGGCAATCTCAATTTTTCGCAGGCGGATTAAACGAGATTGCAAGCGAAACATAAAACAGGAAAAATCTGAGAACGTTGCTACGTTGTTTCTACTGTGTCGAAATTATTAAACGAATTCTTTGTTGCTTACGGGGTTATATACAGTCAGAAGGCTCAAGAATAGCGATTTTTTAAGAATTTTTCCTGAGAAGACTTTTACATTTATTACTGTAAAAATTTGTACACATATTATGGTAACTTCAATTAACTTCAAGTAACGAATTCTTTGTTGCTTACGGGGTTATATACAGTCAGGAGGCTCAAGAAAAGCGATTTTTTAAGAATTTTTCCTGAGAAGACTTTTATATTTATTAATGTAAAAATTTGTACACATATTATGGTAACTTTGAACTGTATTTTAACACATTGTTGACCGGGAACGTCATATGATGTCTTTCGATAACGAAACGTTATTGACCGGGAACATCATATGACGTCTTTCGATAACCTAATCTAATTGTCGAAGTATTATACCTTCAAATTGTGGTTACTGTTTACCATTTGTCTTCGTCAAATTTACAATTCAAACTGTAAATATATTATTGAGAAACTCTCAGATTATAAGCAAACGTGGTAAGATCAAGTTGTTGTACATTTTTCCAGTTAGGACGCGACGTATAAATCGTTATTCTTAAATTTTTAGAAACGGCTCATTGCGAACTTTTTGAAGAAGAATTTTGTGAAGATAATTTGTCTGACTGTCCAAGTGACGTCTGTGTTAGTGATTCAGAAAACGATAGTTTTTCAGAACATAGTTCTGATTCAGAAGATACAAATAAACGTAAACAAAGTTTATCTTCACGATAAACACCGAGAAAGTCATCAACTCCGCGAACCTTGCTCGTGAATCGCAAATGATCATTGCCGGTGGGAGCGTGCGATGCACTGTCTTCTGCGGCACGAATCATTTCAGCTGGTACATGGTTAAATTGTTGGAGCTAAATCGCGAAAAATTGTACTTGTACAAAATGACGTTGGCACCAAATTTTACAAATACAGAATAATATTTGTACGAAATGACAATTGTGACGAAATGTTACACATACAAAATGTTACAAATATACATATGATACATACATGCGAATGTACAATTATATGTATTGTATGTACATTGTGTACATTTTATACATTGTATGCATTCAATATTATATACCTCATGTACATTGTATGCTCGTGTTATCTAACAATCTTAAACCTGCACATTGCAAAAGGAATTCTTTTGGGACAGCCGAAGTTTATTTGTATCTTCGGACGCTGAAGTTTATTTAGATTGTTTTAGTTCTACAATTTTGTTACGAAATAATGTCTGGTGACATTAGATAGCTCCTGCGTAAAATTGCCGGTCAACAATGTGTTAACGTTTCATTTGTAAGAATAATAATTTTGAAAGCTGCTATAGCTGTTACAGCTCTCCGGGACCCAGAAGCGAGCATGCGTGGGCAGCGTCGGGTAGAAGGTCGCATCTGCCGGTTGTCGCGCGTGTCGTTCGCAACGGACGTATGCAAATGGCGGCTCTTAGCGTCCCCGGGCCAGGTGGACGGTTGTTTCCATTACTCGATATCGATACAAATGATTCTCTGCTCGGACGAGTCACTTAACTCGGCCGGCAAACGGTCCGCGGGATAACGCTAATTACGATTCAACGCACGCGGCCATTAGCAAACGATCTCGGGCCGCGCGCCGATCGAAAAAATCGCGCTTCCGAGCGCGCCCGGGGCTCGTCCCGTGCCAGAACGCATTAAACCGTTGATCGGAATCATTTTCCAGTCGGCCGGGCCCCTGCGAATCACGATCCGGCGACGGGATTTCGCGAGCGGAACACGATTCACGGCCGGGGAACGCGCCGCAAGAAAAATCGGCGAACAGGGCCCACCGGGCTTCCCTTCTCTCGATGCATCGCGACTTGAAATGCGACCTTGCACGCGTCCCGGCCACCGGCAGCCTTTGCGAAAATTCCCATCCGCTGCGTTTTCATCGGAAAAGTACCAAATCGGTTCCAGATTTTTGGTTTTTGCGATCGTTAACGATAGGTTTGCCGGTTCTAATATTTTCAATTTACGGTTATTGCGATTCTGAAGATCCATCTACGTGGAACTACTCGACGAACTTATTTCCTTAGGTATACAGGGCGAGTCCGAAGAAACGGACCTAGCCTAAATGTCTCCGATACTCTTTGTCGTAAAAAGAAACTTCTTAGGGCAAAGTTACACTGTTTGAAGGGCCACGTGTAACGGTGTAAGGGACAAAATTTTCAAGTTCATTTTTTCAATGAGATTTCAAGGTCATCGATGTAATTTTAAGTGGAATGGTATATCTTAACGTAATGTTGTAGCTGACAAAATAACGAGTTCATCCATGTAACACAATATGACCTACAAATGACCTTTAATTCAGACAAATGGGATAAATAAAGTTCAACGTGTAACATTTATTTGCTTTATTTCTGTTAAGCAAAATGTCCATAAATGTTCCCTTGAGCTCCTTCAAAGATAGTAACTTTGTCCTAAGAAGTTTTTTTATACAACGAAGAGTAACGGAAATATTTAGGTGTTCTGTTTCTCCGGACTCACCCTGTGTATTATGTAAAAAACGACTGAAAACTTGGATAGAGACATTCTTTTTGTTTTTATAAAGTAATTTGAAATACTCACTTCTAATGCTCCGTAAACCTAAGTCCAAATAAATCTTGACACTTTTATGAGGCGATAAGTACACACAGTGATTTCTCTATATGTGTTGCCGAGGTCTGGACGATAAACGTCGCGGAATTATCCCCACTACCGCGGGATATACCGGAGGAGGGGCCACGAAACTCGAAAGGCCTCGGTAAACATAACACGACCCGGGTATGTCACCTGGACGACACCCGTGTTGTTGACATATATCGAGAACTCTCTGTATCAGGAGAATAGGGTATTCAACTTCTGTTTCCCTCAACAGAACATTTTTATTTTGAGATTCGCAGTGTCCTCGGATTGTCCAATTTTCTGTCATTTGGAAAATAGTCTATTAGCAGTCTCCTGGACGATACATGACGCTGGCAAGACCCGTGTTGTTGACATATATCGAGAACTCTGTATCAGGAGAATAGGGTATTCAACTTCTGTTTCCCCCAACAGAACATTTTTATTTTGGGATTCGCAGTGTCCTCGGATTGTCCAATTTTCTGTCATTTGGAAAATAGTCTATTAGCAGTCTCCTGGACGATACATGACGCTGGCAAGACCCGTGTCGTTGACATAAATCGAGAATTCACTGTACCAGTTATTTTTAACGCCCTTTTTTTTTTAAGTTTACTGTTAGAACACGTAGCTTCAATCGGACGATTACTATAGTAAAAACGAGCGGGTCCGAGCGTCGCCTGTTTCACTTTCTCGGAACGTCCCCGCGAGAAACGGGATTTGCATAAACATCCTCGGCGCAACAATGACAAATCGCCGGCGAGAGGTCCGGGAACAGTCGGGCGAACGAAAATATTTGCGAGGTAGTAAATATTTGAAAGCGGACGCTATGCTAATCAGACAGGATAGAGCGCCGGGCCGCGCGATATATAAATCAGCCGATCTAAGACGACATTACGGGTTGATTAACATGCTCGGATAAGACTGTCCATCCCAGTATATCATCCAATAACTAAGTCGAGTGGACCGCGCCGCGAGACCACATTGTAGACGGTCTGGAACACAATCCCGGGACTTCTCCATAACCCGACTCAGCATAAATAACTCTGATCTTATTGCAACACCGTGCGCCGAGCAACATTGTTGCTCGGACGCGGAGCGCCCCGGCTCAAGGGCCGGCCGAGGCCGAGCGAAATCGCGAAAAAATCGGGCAGGTCGTGGCCCGAGAACGAAAGTAAGCCCCACGATCCGCCGATCTATCATCCGCAAAAATCTACGCTTTGACCGGCCGATCGTAAGTCTTCGGGTAAGCCCCGAACCTCTCCGACCGGCCGAGCAAACCGCACCGGTCGAGGCTACCATAATGTTGCCGCGGATTAAAATTGAAACGAGAAGACCGAGGAAAGCTTATCTTAAGGGCCCCGGATGGTCACGTGACTTTCTAATTAATAATTTCCCCTCGCAGCCTTCAGACACAGACTTAACACCCGTCTTGGTCTCAAGTCTGCGAATAAACTTGTCACATTGTTTGCTCTGTATTGTCGATACTATGAATTCTGAAGCTTTTCGCTTTATTTCGCAGAGAATCAAGACTGAATAGAGCTGAATTTGTAGCTGGAGAAAATCCAGAAAACTCATCCAATGGCGTAAAAATGCTTGGATTCCACGGCGTGCGCATCGTTAATATTTGGCCCACTTCTAACGCTTATATTAGAAGCGCTAATTGATTACGCGCGCTAGATTGAACCTTCCTCTTTCGAACGAGCCCTTTCCCAGTAAAAAATATTCTCGCATAAGGACGAAAAGTTGAGGCGCGTAAAACCATTTTTCGCCTATTTTTGTCGGCAACGTGGTCACTCTACCTTATCGCGAATCTACGGAGTTTTGGAATACGCGCGCGAAGGGACTTGTTTGAATTTGTAAAATTATCGTGGTTACAGGCGTTCGCGTCGCGGGATTTCTTCAAGTTTTAGTTTACGGATCAACTTGGAATTTTGGGAGAAGCGAAAAACTCGTTTCGAGTCTTTTGTCAGGGAGGATCTCTCTCCTCCCAAGCATTTACGGTGACAATACAGTGAATACTCATTACGAGTCAGAGCCAACCTTACAATTTGGAGTCATCCCATGGAGTACAAATCGGAGAAAGACATTTTCTTCAGTAGACAGTCTTCTTGTCGCTATCGCTTAGTAGTCATAGGCTTTTATGACTTGTAGACGGATATGACTCTTAGGTTTCCAGCGAGTCCCGTGTATTTCAAATGCGACGCTCGGCGACAATCTGATTTCGTCTAAGAGTTAGTCACCAGAACGGCGAGCAACTGACTCGTAACGAGAATTCAGTGTAACTGTCTTAACGCACGGATCAACAGGTGTTCTGCCGATCTAACAGCGAAGATTCGTGTTGATGAGGACGAATAAAAATTCGTTTTTCGTCGATGTTCTATCGCCGAAGAGAGAGAATTTGTCTCTTGAATTTGACACCGAGTCCCAATCACCTCGACCACCCGACTAGACGCAATAAATTAGCCTAAAGCTTCGTACAGACCTGAACATTTTGATGAACTTGCGCCGAACGGTGCGCAACTGACTCGAAACGATAATTCGCTCAGAGAGCGTTAGAGCTCCGATATATTAGTCCCAGCTTACCAAAATGATTATAGAAAGCTATTTGGCTCCGGTTCATAGTAACCGACGCGGTTTTCGTTGTGCAGAAAAATCCGCGCACGAGTCGGAGCGTCAAAATCGCGCGGCACGCACGCTAATTCATCTAGGCATCTTTTTCGAGGAGCGGTCCGTCCTTTCATTCGTCCGCGTGTCTGATATCGCTGAAACGAGCCTGCCCCCGAATGATTCGGCCAATCGGATCGGGCTTCGTGAACGGCCGGAAAAAAAAATTCAATTTACCAGCTGTCCGGATTGACGAGGATGAGCCGGACGATTTCGCTGATTGTGTTTCGTGTAAATTCGCCACCCGGGACGGGCACACGGGGCTCTCGAGCAGATCGTCCTAGATGAAGGAGGAGCAATCCTCGGGATAATTTTAGGCCGGGGCGTATGCGTGAAACGCGGACGTCCTCGGGACGTTCCTCGTCCGCGGATCGGGTACGCCCAGACAAAGAACACCGAACGAACGAGGGAGGACACACCGAGGGGAAGGGGGCTGCGGGGAGTTTTTAAATTCTATACCCCGGGGCGTATACCGCGGCGAAAGTGATCCCCGATGCAACCAGGCCGTTCATTTGCTCGGATCAACGGTTAAGGGGGTGATTGATGAGTGAAAGAACCACGGACCGAATTACAACGACACGAGGAGCGGTCGACGGATTCAAAGTGCGTTCATTCAACGATAGGCTCTTTGTCGCGTGGTTTCACCTTCGTGCGACCGAAACTCGATGATTCTCAACGTGATTTCTACGTCCCGATGCCCGGCTCTCGGTTGTCCATACCAGCGGCTGAAATCAGACTGTTAACTGGAAAAGATTAGCATCAGCAGCTTCGAGCATTTTTCATTTTCTAATATGCTTGCCAGGGAATTCTTCTGTTTAATATAGTTCACCTTCCTTTATTGAATTCAAAGTCCTATCCTTAATGAATGAGTTTGCTATCCGGAGAATATAGAGTTCAGGTCTATACGAGACAGCGAATTTTCTAGTTTCAAGTTCAGATTCGCGATCAGCTACCCCAAAAACGGAATAATACAAATTTTCAAGCGGAACCAATAATCTTTTAATGTATGTGTCCACCATAATGCATCCGTCATTTTATTTTTTGCAATTTCAAATTCTAATTCGTGATCAGCGAACCCAAAAACGGCCTAATACCAATTTTCAAGCGGAACCAATAATCTTGTAATGTATATGTCCGCCATAATGAAATCCGTCATTTTATTTTTTCCAATTTCAAATTCTGATTCGTGGTCAGCGACCCCAAAAACGACCTAATACCAATTTTCAAGCGGAACCAATAATCTTTTAATGTATATGTCCACCATAATGCATCCGTCATTTTATTTTTTCCAATTTCAAATTCTGATTCATGGTCAGCGAACTCAAAAACGGCTTAATACCAATTTTCAAGCGGAACCAATCATTTTTTAATGTATATGTCTGTATATGTATGTATATTTTATAATGTAATGTATATTTCTTATAATTTCAAGTTCAGATTCGTGATCAGCGACCCCAAAAACGGCCTAATACCAATTTTCAAGCAGAACCAATAATCTTTTAATGTATATGTCGGCCATATTGGATCGGTCATTTTATTTTTTCCAATTTCTGTTGGAACACGTCTAATCGCGCCAACTCTTATCATATAATTTAATCCGAACGTTATCATGTGACTAATTGTAACGCGTGTGCCGAACTGCGTAAGGAAAGATCCTTTTTCTCTATTCGGCCGTCGACGTGTGCAGATGTGATTCCTAAGCGCAATATATATATAAGTATGTTACATTCCATCAATTTCAAATTATGATTCGTGGTCAGCGACCCCAAAAACGACCTAATACCAATTTTCAAGTGGAACCAATAATTTTTTAATAAGTTATGAGGTTTTGTCCACGTTTCGGCGATTTGGGACCACTGTGGGCTGCAAGGGCAGCATTGTTTCGAACACTCTTTCTAAAATGTCTGCAGCCTAAGGACACACCAAAGGAGATGCGTCTCAGCGTGGTGCGTCTACGAACTAGCAGTATAACCAAGAGTTCCAGGATCGCAGCCTCCATCTCATTAACTTCTGGCCCCTGATTGGACCCCTGTCAGCCGAAATTCACATTGTTTCCAACGGGTCTGCAGCTACCATTCCAACGATGAATCGAGCAGAATTTCCTGGATCGTTACCTCGATCCTATTAATTTTTAAATCCTGATCCTGTCGGCCAATTATGCCTAAAAGATCCGCAGCTATCGTTCCGAGGAATACTCTTCGCGGTACAGTTTCGCAGCCACCGTGTGGGCAGAAGACGTTTGCGAAAACGAACGAAAGAAAAAGAAAAAACAGTCCTCCGAAGACAGTGGAGCGAGGACTTAGAGGGTTCGAGGATCAGGTGCGTTTAGGCGGTCCGGGCCAGCATCCTCGCGTGTTTTCGCATTCAAATGCCCGGCCCGGTGCAATTTAAAACTCGTTTGGGCGCCACGGCGAGGGGGGATGCGGGAGGGTGCTCGGCTCTCGACGGGGCCGAACACTTCAGTGATTTCGTGCAGCATCTGGACCAGAAGGGGGGAGGGGGGTCGAGGGGTGCCGGGTAGACGTGAAAAGAGCAGGACCACCAGGCAAATAAAGCCGGAGAGAGGCTGAAGGCCGGTTTTCAAAAGGAAGATGAGCCACGGGGACGAAGAAAGGGGAGCGCGTTAGAGACACGAACGCCTCTCATTGTCCTAAGGGACAGTCGTCTTTCACGGTGCTTGAACGATTCCCGAACTCGAGTGCGATTTCGCCGGAGGACCCGGTTCGTCGTAAGCGCTTCTGTTCCGAGGACACGATCGATATACCCCGATTGCTCGATCCTGACGAACACGATAAAAACCCTACGGTAATTCCACCGTCTAGGATCCGAGGGGCGAGCGATGTTCCCGGGAGAGTGCAAAGGGCTCCGAAGGGCGGAGGGTCCCTTCCGCCGAAGAAGGGTATAAGATCGTCGTGAGCGATACCGGATACGTAAATATGTACGTGGCGGCCGGTAGATACGCCACCGCCTACCAGCGAGATACGTCCGTTCCGTAGCAAAGGTCGAGCGCGGAGATCGATTTGCGTGTCACTGATAGGAATCCGCTCGAGTAACGACGTGTATAGTGTATACGTGGCCGGCGCATCGCCGTGCCGCACCGTGCCCGGCAGAAACGAGTGACGGAAGCGGCAGACAGTTCGAGACAAACGATCCGATATATCCGCCGCGAAAGACACGCTGCAGAGTCGCTGGCAAACCACCGCGGCCAATGAGAGAGTCGTCCGTTCGAACACGATAATTATTGTCCCCCGATAACGGAGCGGAGCTTGCTGAGT
>JAQQRO010000108.1:0-11640 GCA_028454255.1 Halictus ligatus
CGGAGTGTGCGCGGAGAGACTCGACGGGGGCGCGATTAAATCGCGCAGCGGGGACAGTAAAATATTCACGATCGTCAAGTGTCTGAAAAGAGCATTGAATTCTTATCGGTCCGTTTGCGTGGCCTGAAAGAGTGTCTCTTGAAAAGCTGATGATAAAAGAGCGCCGCTCCTAAGTAAGATGGTTCATCAAAGGGAGAGTAAAATGAGCAAGGGAGGCGAGGCGAGGCGAGGCGAGGCGAGGCGAGGCAAGATGCGACGAGAAGGTGTGGTGTAACGCTCGGTGACGGCGTTACGGTGTGTAGGTGTGTCCCTCAAAGGGTCTTTCAATGATCGAAACACGATCGGGCGACGGATTTTATTTCCCGGTGTTCCCATTCAGCGTCGAATCGCTGCGGCGTTGTTATCATTGGCCCTCTTCTCGCTGCGATTGTATCGGTTATATCAGACAGCCGGTAAAGCGGACAGAAGCGATCGCAGTCGATGGGGGTGGATGAATGGATATTGATTTGAATGTTAACTCGACCGTGCTCGAACAACCCCCTTCGTTCTGTCTTAAACGAGTACGGAAGGGAAGCGGGACCAGGACCGATGGCGGACAATTGCGGGATACATAGTCGGGGGGGCGAGATGAGTCCAGTAGGATAGAGGGAGGATAGGGTGCAGAGAGGAGGGTGGTGGGGACGCGGATAGAGAAACAGGCGCGGCCGAGAGAAGGAGAGAAGATAAAAGCGGACGTTCGAGGGTAGAGAGCGGAGAGAGAATCGAATGTCTGCAGGGATCCAGGGATAGGTACTCGATCGGAATCTATTTACCAGGTACTTAAGTGGACTCGAACTACCGTCCAGGATTAAATTGACCTGCAACCAGTTCGGTACGGCTTCTCGAATCTCGTGCAGTTGCTACGAACTCTCTCTCTCCCTCTCTCTTTCTCTCTGTTCTCTTTCCATCCCTTCTACTCCTCTACCCCTCTGTTTCCGTTCCATCCTTTCGTTCGTTCATCCCCCTCGTCTTTCTATATCTCGAATTTTCGTTCCCGACGACTTTTCCATATTTTCCGAAATTCGCTGATTGGTCCTGCGATTCAGAACGATCGCACGAAGATCCATCGGTCGGAAACCGGCGTCAACCATACGCCCGGGGTGCTGCTGCTGCTGTTGAGTGCACCGGTGCGACCGATGTTACACGGCGGGACCAAACGTGTCGGGAATCCTGCAATCTGTTTTGCCGCCGCGATGCAACACTTTCGTCACAACGCGACGCGATCGTTCGGAGACACATTCCGGAACATATCCGGCCGGATTCGGCCGAGCGTATTTTTGTCGCTGGAACTCGCGATTTTCGTCGTCCGGCACTAAATTTTAAATGACCGATTTCTCAGGTTTTTTTCGTTTCGATCAACCCGAACGTTTACGACTGCAAGGCGCCACTAAAAATTGCTGTGCGATTATTCATAATATTTTTCACATTGTTTAATTCGTTTGTATTCGATGAATTACTGAGTACCTCGGTATTGTACGAGTAAATTGCACCGTTTTCGTATATATGTACTTCATGAAAAAATATATATAGAAGGGAAATATTCTAGAAGAAGTATTCTATTCGGAAGAAATCGTTTTTGAAGTTTGTAGAATTCGTTTTGGAGTTCAAGCATCTTCGAGTGCAAAGGGTTAATTGACTCGGTCGTCGGTGGATGACTAAATTGTTAGCGTCTCGATTAGTTTCATCGCTCACTGGTATTCGATTGTATTTCTCGTCCTTGAATTCTAAAGCACAGTAGAGTATTTTCCGTCGCAGTTGGCCTTCGACGATCTTAAATGACCTTGAGACGTAGGTGACTATACTCGGTTTAAAAAATCTTATTAGATAGATACTTATTAGATACTTTTAAGTACGTCATTCGAATTTGAAAAACGGAGTTGTCCTTCGCATGTCCTCTACGCCTCCACCCCCCAAAAAAACTATTACTATGGAATTATGCCACCCTCGAGACCAAGTTTCGTCCGAAAAAACAACAACTCGAATTAACTTATATATACACGAATTAACTTGTAATTTAACTCGTAACTTTTAATTTAACTTTTAACTTGTAATTTAACCTGTAACTTGTAATTTTCGCCGAGAACAAAAATCATGTTCGCATTCAGCGAAGCGGATAGAGTATATCGGGAGTCAAAATCTTGGGAGCGGAGGGTGGTGGGGGCATTTTGAAAGTCTTAGAGTCCTGTCGATACCTTGGCCCGCTTCGTAGCGCATCAATGAAATCTGATGACTCCGGTGTCCCAGATGAATTCGGTGGGAGCTTGTTCGGGGTTGTTGTTAGGGGTGTCGATTCGACTTTTAAAAGGTGCGCGATGATTAATTGGCGGGCCGGTGCGAACGGAGTAATAATTAGGAGGCGAGTGGCAAGTTTGCCTGTGAAAGTTTTTCGCCGGGGGTTGACGAGAGAGAAACAGTAGTAGTCGGTCGCCATTGGCCGTTGATAAGGAAAATCCATTTGGCGATTATAACGCGGCTGGCCGGAAAAAAACCAGTCGATAAAAATCCGACGACGACGGGAATATCCCGGCTGTTCATCAACGCCCTTAATGAAAATCTTTTGATTAACAACGCCACTCGGCTTTGATCGCGTTGTGTTATTGTCGCGATCAATCTAGCCTTTGCGGGGACGCGGGTCTCCCCGGGTAAATAATCACGGAGGACTCGTTTGATGCGGGGAGAAGCATGATTACGCGAGCGGAACGCAATCACCGCCGCAAATTTTCAAATGAGCCCTCCGCCGCCGCGCCGCCACGAAAATATATCGTCGATATTTATTCCAGAAATATCGGGCGCTCTTAATGAAGCGTGTGCGTTCGCATTCGGAATCTAGGCCGTGGTCCCGTTTTGTCGAGGATTGATGATCGAAAGGATGCTTGCGGAACGCTCGAAAATATTCCCGTCCAGGGTAAACCGAACGTGTGCGCCCCGTCGATCGAAAACCGAGGAGAATTTCTTCGCCCTACGAAATGATCGAATTACGTTTCTCGACAAATGGCTGTACGACGCGAGTTCCTGGTAAATTTGGTCTAGTGAAGTAAAACTCATAACTCGAGAAATTACGATCATCAAGACAAAAGAAATATTCACTGTTTTCTTTTTATATTACAGAAATTCGTTCACTCGAATGTTTCAAATTCTTTTGAAAGAGTTTCCAAGTGATCCATATACCACTTTTTTATGTCATCCGTTTCAGTATTTTCTCAAGACTTTCAAACCTTTAAAATTGAAAGGTTTGAATATCCAATATTGAACTATTATATTGGAAAATCATTTCTTTAAAGCGCTAGTTTTTAGTAGGATTTATAATACAATCATCTCTTTATTCTCGTAGCACGTGTCCTCTATGATAATTCGCGGTTCGGAGAAAAAAAAAAATGTTTGAAATTTCATTTCAGGAAAATGGCGTACCGTCAGATACTGCGGATTGTACATAAACCCGAGGATATAAAGTCGAAGTAGTATGTAGGACGATTGTAGACCTCTTAACCTCGGCTCCCCCGGTTCCCTCGTGTTCCTAAAGGCATTCTCATCCTACTGTGATATAACATGTCATCCTATCTGAGAGCTAAAATCTATTACTCTTTCTCTTCGATATTTCTCTTCTTTATTTTTCCTTCGGCTCTCTCCTCAAACTCTATCTATTCACGTTCGGAACGCGAATCATTTCGTCCGCGGATCAAATGTTTTCTGTAACTTCTCTACGACCGCAAGAAAAAATTCTATAAAATTCTATAATACAGTAGAATATAACGTGTGTACATTTATCGTAGAAAAAGGATTGTCAGATATCATAGGTATGTAGATATCAAACGATAGAAACGATAGAAATTTGTTTTTCATAGAAAAACTGGTTGATCGGTTGATCGATTGATCGAAAGGACTTTTGGCGGCACGAAACAATTTTTTTTATCATATCAATATCATTTCCTATCTTATTCGACACTCGCTACAGAAAATTCTGACCTTTTTAGTCGACGGTACACGTATTTTAGGGCGGCACCCTTTCAATACCTCGAATCTAATTCAGCCTTGATCAAAATTCGTCGGTAAGGTGAGAAATGATATTAGCATGACGAAATTTTTTTGCGGAGTCGCCAAAAATCCTTCTCGGAAACACGTTTTCAAAACAAAATGGATTTACTTGCCAAACTTCAGGTCAATCGTACTCGACCGGTTTTCGAAACTTTATCCAGAACACGTGTCAAGACGAATTGACTCGTAACACAACGATGTAAACACAACGACTTCCAAGGTTATACAAGGGCAATAATAACTCCTCACACCCCGAACAATAGAAACATATTCCGTAGAAATTTTCGGTAGAAGACAAGATCGGAGTCGGATCCAAGCAACCCCTATTCTGGTTGGCAGGGGGTGTCGAAAAGCGATGGGCTTGAGGTCGGAGGCGTCTCGATTGGCTGATATCAGGACTTGAGACGTACGCGGCTACTTAACGGGTGCTCGTTCTTCAAACCTCCGATAATAATCGCGAGAGGGGAGTCTTCCCCATCTGTCCATTTACTCCCTGGTTCATTCGAGTGAGTCAGAGAGAGAGAGAGAGAGAGAAATACACCAGGAGCATAGATATAGCCTCCATTAATGTACCTTCTACTCGGATTCACTTTACCGTAAACCCCTCGAAGCGGCCGGCGAGGCGGAATCGAAAATCGAACCGCGCCCCCGAGGTACTCCCGAAATGCCGAGGTAACAATGCCGAATGGAACCCACCCCCCTCCCCCACCCCCTGGTACGTATCCTCGACGCGACTTGTCCAACTCGATCGTCGGTCGTCGGGAAAGTTAAAGACTCGGCCGAGATTCTTGCAGAGTTCACCGGCTACCGATGGGGAACGGCATTGTCTCCGGAATCGGCGCGGATCAGCTCGGGCCGGAGGAGTGCTCCCGGGCCCGTTCCCTCGTTCTTCGATTAAATCCGTTTCGGTTATCAAGCGGCGTATTAACTTCCAAGGCTATTATATCAGGCTCGAGCGACACCGTTCGATTGCTATTGCGAACGGTCGGCCGAATTCTCACGACGATTAAATCTATCGGCGTGCCGCGACCGAAAGTTCCGGAAACGTCGTCGAACGTCCTCTCTCTCAGGACGAGAGAGAGAGTCGATTGTTCTGGTAATTTTTTCTCCCCCAATGTCAGAAATGCTATTGGACGATCGCTAATGTTCCGAGAATGTTCTGACACCTTTCACGACCTTTCACTGTGTGCTATATTTGCGTGAAAGTATGGTTCGCCCGCTACAGTGGTTAATCTCAATCACTAGAACGACCGGAGCTGTGAGCACTGACTGTTTCCTAATTTTCTTCTTTCACGTTTACTGAAATTGTGAAAATGTTTTCATCGGAAAATATATATATATAAAAATATATAAAATATATATAAAATATATGTGTGTACAATATATAAATATATATAACTATATAAAATATAATAAATATGTAAGGAGGCTCGGAGCTATAGTAACTTGTAAAGTAACTTGTTGCTTGCTCGCAGGCAACTGTTTATTCAACAAAATCTAAACGTAACATACGTTTGTTAACGCAACGCATAAATCAATAAAATTATATATAACAAACAAATATACGAAACTCTCAGTCATCTAAACGGTGGTATAAACATTCTTACAGATATTACAATAAAAGTTGTATGAAGTCTGAATGGGCACAGTCTTGTCGCAAAGCGATATACGTCAGTCGCATTTATTTCTCGGTCGTTCTACTGCTGTATACTTCGCTAAGGCCTGTATGATAAACGTCGCGGAATTATCCCCACTGTGTATAAGATCGCGTGGATAGAAGAATAGTGTCTCCTTGGCGATATATGTCGCTGGCAAAAGAGCGGTGTTCTCGACGTATATCTAGAATTTACTGTACCGATTTTTGTGAATTGTGGGTGAATTTTCGCAACTTCATAAACAATTTGAATTGAATTCATTCGAAGTTAGCTGATTAATTTTCCCCGTTTTTTCGGACGGACAATTAACGCGCTTCGCGCGAAGGTACAGAAGGTGTGGAACTAAAACCATGTAGAACTAAAATTGTTCGTGTGTGGAAAGTGAACAAATCGTTTTTTCCGAACCGATCCCCCGCCCCTGGTCGAAAACTTGAAATTTTTTCCGGGCCAGGGGCTGGGGCCCGTTGTTCCCGCGGAACAGTACCGCGAAGTCATTAACGCGTTCGAATAATAAGCGAACTCATTAAACGCGGAATAATAAACGAACGAAATTGCGGCCGAGCGCAAATAAAAATGGTGGCTACGAAAACTTTTAACATGTTGTTAATTCGAGTTGCCGGGCTCTCGAGTTAAGTTGTAATTAAAAACTCGATGAGAATGAAGCTCTGTAATTAAAAAACGTGGTTACTTGGTCGATCGCGAACTTAACAGCCTTGCCTTTTCTTCTCTTTTTTTTTGTCTTTCTTTCTTTTTCGAGAAGTTTCCAGTTTGGAGAATTTACTTTGACTTGCTCGCAGCAACGAAACTTTGAGGAAACGTTGCGCGAAAGGAGTTCACAAAGAGATGCTCATAGATTAATTTTGGCCGGAGACGGATTAATAATGACGGGCGTCAAAGGGAACGACATGAAACGCGCGATGCTTCTTGCGGAGAGAGAGAGAGAGAGAGCGAGAGAGAGAGAGCGAGTGTCGTTTTTGTTAATTTCCGACCATTATCACCGCACATACCGATAAAACTTTTCGGCAAACAAACGACACGCAAACAAAATCGCAGAACTTTCCACAGGAATGGGGTAGAGGGATGAAATTTTTTTAAATTGAAGCTCAAACTTTGTAGAATACGGGAAAAATAGGGAGATTGTGGTACGAACGTTTTTTAACCTCGAGAAAATTCTTTAAACGTGAAATTCAAGAAAATTTTGGTTTTTCCAATACCACGCGCGGAAAAAAATTTTGTTTAACATGCTATACATCACTTCCCATAGACTTTTTCACGCTGCTTTCAAATCTGGCCTCTAAATTTTTCTACGACCTCAGGATTTTGCAGAAAATAGATTTTTGTGACAAAAACCAATGAAATAATTTTTTCGTTGAGATGGTAATAATGTTTGATGGAAATAATCTCCCTATTTTTGACATATTCTACAAAGTTTCGGCTTTAATTTAAAACAAAATTCGTGACTCTGCCTCGTTCCTATCGAAAGTTCCTTGATTTTGAATTCGGTGTTGTCCAAATTGGCCACTGCGCGTCGCTCGGCCTCTTTTCGGTCGCGGGGCGGCCCCGGGCCTCTCGGGAACAAAATCCGTGCGGGATTTGAATAATTTTTGTCCCTTATCGTGCACGCGGCAGGGAACCAGGCCACCCCCGGTATAGTTTTGCCCGGGAGGCAATAAATTATTCTTGGGAAATATCGAGCAGCTTCGACGCTCCCTCCCCCGAAGGCAACGCGCGCGGCGCGGCAACTTTCGAATTTCGAGCGGGAGTAATTCTACCAGGGATTAACTGGAGTTAATAGTTCGTCCGCCGAATTTCCATCCCCACGTATCTCCGCCGGCAGCGATAGTGCTCGCTAATTAATCGAACGTCCCGGGGAAACGAGCTCTCTCCCTGCAATTCCGGCCGGCTTCGAACTTGAAGAATTCCCGAAGATAACTTGGCCCTTCCTTCGCCTCGATATTTTTCCCTCGTTGATTATTAGACATTAAACATTAACGCTGAAACACCGATCACCAGACCGAGGATCTTCGTGCAATTATGATAAAAATGGGGAGGGCACTATTTACAGCAGTGGACGTGCAGATTTAAATGAAGCGTATCGGTTTCAGCTGACTGAAACGATTGAAAGAAGAAAGAAATTTTTATTTCGCTCCTGTGTCTTCCAATCAATGGAAATATTTTTTATTTTATGCATAAAGATCCGCAGTCTACCGAAGAACATTCCATTTCGATTTAAATTTCGACGAAATTTGCTGTTTACTTCTTAAGAAAACAAGTGGTTAAGATCAATAATTCGATTGTACCTTTAAGGTCTTGTTCCGAGGAATATTATAACCTAAAAGTGCGCAAAATTTGAAGCAAAAATTTGAAGTTGACGTCTTCGATGAACCTCGAAGGGTTCATCGATTCGAGATCTCTCGGCGTCTCGCCTACTTCGATCCCGCTCATGCCTGATTTACGTGGGCGTGTAATTAAAGCTTTCGCCGCTTTTTCTCGATCATCGAAATTACGCGTCACGACGGGGTCTTTCAATCTTTTTCTCGCCTTTCATCGTGTTTCAGCGGAACGCGTCTCGCACCTCCAACGACGCCGGCGACGACCGGCGTCGTTATGTCTCGGAGTACGGTCGTTAATTGGCAAGATTAACAACTGACTACGCAACCCGTAAAACGACACCGCAACGACCCGAGACGCTCCCTTTCTAGCCTCGTAATCGGAGTCCTCGCCAAGTACCCGGAAAATTGAAGCAGCGCACACCACCCTTTGCATGCACTTTTTTTCGGAAAGCTCGGTCCTCTTTCGTTGGATGCTACGGTTACGTGAAATCGTGTGTACGTCGACACTGAACCGGCTGCTTTTCATCCCTTATTTGAGCACAAAGTCGCACAAACCCGGAATAGACCAGATTTATTATTATTTTATTCTAAATCGACCAATTTTCTACCCCACCATCGTGTTATTGTACATTCACACTCACATTGATACTCAGCAAGCTGTTTCTCATCCCTTATTTAGAACAAAAGTCACACAAACCCGGGATAGCTTCAATAACATTCAAATAGAACAGACTAGATTTATTATTAATTAGTCTATTCTAAATCGACCACTTTTCGACCTCACAATTGTGTTATTATACATGGACACTCAGCAAGCTGCTTTTCATCCCTTATTTCATCCCTTATTTAGCAGAAAAGTCACACAAACCCGGAATATCTTCAATAACATTCAAATAGAACAGACTAGATTTATTATTAATTATTCTATTCTTGATCGACCACTTTTCGACCTCAGAATTGTGTTATTATACATGGACACTCAGCAAGCTGCTTTTCATCCCTTATTTCATTCCTTATTTAGCAGAAAAGTCACACAAACCCGGGATAGCTTCAATAACATTCAAATAGAACAGACTAGATTTATTATTAATTATTCTATTCTTGATCAACCACTTTTCTACCCCACCACCGTGTTACATGGACACTCAGCAACCTGTTTCTCATCCCTTATTTAGCACAAGTCACACAAACCCGGAATAGCTTCAATAACATTCGAATAGAACAGACCAGATCTATTATTAATTATTCCATTCTAAATCGACCACTTTTCTACCCCACCATCGACGATTTTGTTCTAAATGAAATACGTCGCGGTCACTATGAAATTAGGGGGGTTTTAAGTCATCATTTTGTCGGTTTAGAATTTGTTTAAAAATTGCAGGCCTCCGTAGAAAATTCGCTTACGAATTTTTACGAAAAGACCTAGTTCCAGGTATACTCCAGGACACAAAATTCTTTTCGATTAATTCCACTTATTTTGCAGGAGCCATTGTTCGGCTCTGACATTCATAGTTATGTCAGCGTCCACGAACACTTCCGCTGACAAAGAATCGTCTCGAAATCGGCCAGGTAGGCAAATGTCGGAGATCTTATTTTCCTTCGGTCGTGATGCAGACGAAAGCGAGTCGCGAGGAAGGGCGCGGTTGGCGTGCGCTAATTAAGACCTAACATTGAGTAATGGCTATTAATCGTTGGCCTGCGTCGGTGGAAGTATAACTCACGGCGCGATGCAATACGATTCGGTGAACGGGGACGGTTTCCACGAACCGCGTTTTCCATCAGGAGCGTGCTGCGCGGCTTGATCGGGTTAATAAGCACCCGCGTTCCGTCGAAATTGTCGACGACGTGATTTTACGACTTAATCGCGGCGAGTCGCGTTTAGGCTTGCATGTTGGCTGCTTTCTCCTAACTGAAAAAACGGTTTTCTGTCACACACACGAAATTCTGACGTTGCTCCAAAAAGCATTTCAACACTGAACTTTCGATTTAGTCGATAAACTCGTCTCTTTACACATTTCTTCGAGTTGGAGCATTTTGTTCGAGAATTTATTATTGGCTGTTTCGGACTGAAAAATTTCGAAAATGAGCAAATTAGAAACAGCTGGAAATCGTCGGAACGAATAATTCCGAGCAAACAACAAGTTAACCCGGTTTCTCTCAGTCAATAAAACGAAATTAATTTATGAAAGGAATAACCGTAAGCAAACCGAAAATTTTACGCGACTAAAGTTCAAGCAAGAGTGTAATATAATTATGGCTGAAGTTTAATTAAGTTTCACACAAACATCATTTCCCCCCATTGCCTGCGATAACGTAGTTAATTCCTCGGCTGTTTGAGAAATTGTTACCGTGCCACTCTCTCTCTCTCTCTGACTTGTGCTAACATTCACTTTTAATTACGCAAATTTGCTTCTATACGCGTGCAGAGCAATATGCAGACACACTTCGTGAAAACTTTATTTGTACATTTCTACAGGGAGTTAAAAATAGACGAAGAGAAGAAAACGTGTAGAAATAAATTTTCGTTGTGCGAACGTTGTTCGTCGAATGTTTGCGGTATTAAACTTTTCGTTAATGAATCATCGATTATTTTTGTTTTTAAATACTCGTTTTACAGCGGATTTATTTCGAAATATTAACGTGTACGTTCACAATAAATACACGTTTTATTACGTCCGTGAAAATAGGGGGATTAAGGGGCAAATTAAAAATATAATCCTAAATCTTTTTAATCGTATCACAAAAAACAAAAATATACAACTTGAGTATACACAAAAGTGTGGCACAAAGACTCAAATAATTGAATCCATTGGCGTCTCAAAATGATATTCTGAATTCCACAATTAGTAATCGAAATTATTCTCATTTCTCACTGTTTCTGTTCCTCAAAAATAAAATTAATTTTCATGACAACTTCATAATTGCATCCAAACGTATGTGTACATGGTACAATTTAATAAAACACTAAAAACACCTAATAAAACACTAAGAACACCTAATAAAACACGCGATTTATCCATCTGTAAATGAATCGTGATAATATCTTTGGTATATCGGTGGTAACGAATAACATGAGTTAACGTGAACGAGTTAACGAGTTAATATGAAGAACATGAAGAATGTCTGAATCGATGACTGTTGTCGAATGAGTACCGAAGCAAGAGACATACACGCAGTGCTTGAGGGAAAAGCTTGCGCACGGCCAGGTAAGAGTAACCGAGCGTTGTCACAGGGAGATTTACTCGCGCGTCGTGCGCCACTCAAGTTTTCTAATTAAGTACGCCTAATGAGGAAACGCGGCGTCTTGCCGCCTGTCTAAATGGCGAAGTCTACACCGGTGCCGAGGCATTGCGTAACGCCGCTGCATACAAACCGCCGCCATTTGCGGCAATACCGGAAACTCTGACGCACTTCTGTTTGTCTACACGAGAGACGGATCGGCCTCGTCTGCGACTGGGCAAAGAGTCGATGAACAAACAAAATTGCTGCAAAATTGCACTAACACGTTCCCACTCGAAATGGCCAAAAGCCAGGAAAAATCTTATTCTTCAATTTTCTAAAATTTAATAATCTTTTCTTTC
>JAQQRO010000109.1:0-11621 GCA_028454255.1 Halictus ligatus
TTTTTGTCAGAATCCCTTCTACATAGTTTGAACTTAATGCAATAAAAATTTCAAGATGGCATCTTTCGAGACTCTCTAGTTCTGCTCTATTAAAGTCAACTAACCGGCATAGAAAACTGGTACTTAGAAAATCACTAAAAATTATTGTAAACGACTTTATTAACGAACTTTGTGAACATTAGTGTAAATATATACTTATGTTAATATAGAATATCGTGCATGGAAGCTTAAATATTCATATTTATTGCTCCCACATAGTTTTCTTCAGAACAAATACGTGCTACCAACATATTTATCAATATTTAAAAAAATATATATACCCAAAGAAATAAGTTTGCTAAATAATTTCTCATGTATGCACCCTTAGAATCGTAATAATTTTAAATAAAAAATATTAGAACCCGTCATCTTCACGGATCCCGTAAACCTAGTGTTAATTTAATTAATATGGGTGTAATTAGGCTCGGTAAATATTCCGAAAGAAGAACGTATGAATGTTATATCTATTTTCTGTTTGATTTCCACTTACCGATTTCTGTCGTGTCGGCTTCTCGAAGAGTTTTTCCCGGCAAGAGAAAGGGAGAGAGAGAGCGAGAGAGGGAGAGAGAGAGGGAGAGAGAGCGTGTCCGAACTTCTTAAAGCAGAAGTTCATACAACGAGGCTGTATCTATATGTTATCCGCGGAATCGGGGAAGATCCAATTACACGTTTATGAACTTCGGCCGGACTACTTTGTCGTATTTCTCGATGTAAATCGCGGACTTCCGGTTGGCCCCCCGGGAGCGACCAATTAAAAAGAGCAACTCTGTTTTATCGATCCGATGCAAATTGGTACTGTGTCACTTCGCTGGAACTGTTTCATCGAATCCCCCTTATCCTCCTCGACTTTATCGGACTCGTCGTTCACAATAAACTCCACTTCCATTACATAATTGTTGCCGGTAGTTTCCCGCTAGTAATGTCGTTCAACGAACTTCAAACTCCGGTTCCAAACTTATGCTTCTTATCCCCGCTGTCCTTCGCCGAGTCGAATTAAAGATTACACGTTCCTGACTTCTCGCTGTACACAAACATGTTTATCGCGAGAATGAAAATCGAGAAGAAACTTTTGGTACATTAATGTCTGCTCCTTACCGTCTTCTAGAACAGTTTGTGAATTTGTATTAGTTTAAGATCCGGTATAAAATGTTCTTTTCGATAATTGTCCGAAACACGGGTCTGGCCGGTGACAATTATCGGATGGGAGACATTATTCTTCGATCCACTGCTGAGCGACAGAAAAGGACAGCAGAGTTCTAGTGGCCCCTCACGGGGAATACACCGCGGTAGAGGGGATGGTTCTGTGACAATTATATGCTAGACCTTTGTGACATTTATCGAGTAGACTCTGTACATTGGCCGTTGAGATTCTGCGCGGATCAAATCGGCCGTAACGAATCGCAGCGAAGCGGATTCGCTTTGGCAGAGCTGGAAAGAGCATTTTCCTTCGACGGGGAAAAGGAAAATGTTTATCGGAAGTTTGAAAGGTATCGCCAACTTGTACTTTAATACCGTCCCCTCGCCGGCATTGATAATTCAGGTTACTATTTTACGAACTTTCGAAAGAGTTCTGCAAGTTTATGGCCCGTCCCACTGGCTGCAAAATTAATTAGTTCCGGACGCATCGACGGTGGTCAGTTTTTCTTTTTCCGTGATCAGCGACTTTCATTCCCTCTTTTCCAATGCAGAATTTTGAACGTTCCAGATATTGATATTAGAAAAATTAATTGGACTTCACCAAATATCTAGATCGTACAGACTTGCAGGATCGTTCTCGAAAACTGTTAACGGTAGCACGTATTGTCATAAACTACGATTTCATTATAAACTGTTGTACTCGATTTCCGAACGCGGAATCCATCAATTGTACACCCACTAAATTCACTCGCGACACAAACAACAACACTTGTGATTACTTCAATTCAGAATATACTTGTCTCCAACCCTTAATTATTCCCTGACATCCTAATCTAATAATCGAACGTTCCCACACGATACAATCCTACCGCTCTGATTGTATCAATTAAATTATATATCGGTTACGAGGCTTGCCGATCTTCGATTCCAATCAACAAAGATTTCGAAATTGAAACCGTATTCCAGGGGTAACAACCCCCTCGCCGGCAAGTCCTGCCATTAGGTTACATTATCCAGAATCGAAATAGGCCATGCTAAGGGAACACACTCGTTCCTGATCACAAAGGGTCCAGCACCAATACTTAATAATCTTGCCCAAAACACAGTACATTACGAGAAAGATACAAAAATGGAAAGAACACTGAAATAGAATCTTGACCAAGACAAAATAAAAGATCTACTGGAATTTATTAAGGAATAAAAAATCCGGGAAGTTATACTATACACCTGTTCGTCGCTAGTAACCATGCAGTTACGCGACTTAAAACCTTTATTTACAAAAAAAAAAAGAAACAACCCTCTCGCCGGCCTCTCGCGTTGCTCGCAGCCCTGGCACCGAAGTATGTTCCTGAAGTGTGTTCCGAAGCATGACGGACCAGTCGAATCGGTGTAAAAACGATTCCATTTTTATTATTCCCGTTCATTCGCGCGCGGATAAGACGGTGTGTAAAAGGTTGTAAAGGGGAGGGGGTTGGGGGGTCGTGGTGGTGGATCGTTTCGCGACCCAGTTTCCAGAATCGGCCCTGTACAGAGTCGAGACAACAACGGCGGGCGGGGGAACAGAAGCGGGCCGTTTCGGGCTCGCCCATCCCCGTTCGCGTCGGGACGAAATTGAAAAGAGGGACTATGGCTTTCCCTCGGTCGCCATCCCCTCATTCAGCCGCCACTTCGCGAACCCCATTGTCTACGGGCGCACGTGAATATGTGCATACACGAGCCGAAACAAGACTCGTCGGAATGCATATTCCGCGATTCTGATAACGATACCCGGCCCGTCGTATAACCGTTATAACGGGTGTCGGCGAGGGAACCTGCTCCGAAAGACGAGACGGAGGGTGCGGGAAGGGGTGGTGGTGGGGGGAGAGGGACGCGGAGGATACGAGAGCGACGCCGACGGTACAAAGGTAACTGGACAAGCTCGTTCCAATTACGCCACCGGTCGCGTTAATTAACACATTTCGCGGACCTCTCGCGAGGCAAACTTTCTCGCCGAGTCATTCGGCGCGACTTTCTTTTTTTACTTTTTCTTTTTTTTTTTGGCGGATTTATTCTTTCCGATTTCATGCAATTTGTGGCGAAACGCGGCGGGATCTACGCGTTACGGCGGCCGCGCGCACGAACATCATAATTAGAATGATAATTGCGTGCTCTTTAGCGACGTTTGCAATTGCACGAAATTTTTCCTTCCTGACCCCCGCGCCGTGCGGAAATTGTTGCATTCGTGTGTTCTGAGTGGCGGCATACATGGCGCGCAATGAAACAAAAATGTCTTTTCGCAATTTGACTGCGGTGAGGTTAAGTTGCATTGATGTGGATTTATTACAAAAACATTAATACAGTTGCGAATACAGTGTTTACTTTATAGATGTCCCAAATGCCTAGACGATAAAAGTCACGGAACTATCCCCACTACCCCGTTCGGCAGTGTAACAAATCATAGTATCTCCTGGCAGATACATGTTCCTATGTGGCCCCGTGTTTTCGACATATATCGAGCATAAACACTGTACAGTATTTTCTCGATACTTGTCGCAATTATCTAACAGATAAAAGTCCCAGAATTATACCCACTACCGCAAGGTATACCCCGTTCGACAGTATATAAAAAAATAGTATTTCCTGGCAGATATATGTGCCTATGTGGTCCTGTGTTTTGGAAATATATCGAGTAAACACTGTACAATATTTTCTCGATACTTGTCGCAATTATCTAACCGATAAAAGTCCCAGAACTATCCCCACTACCGCGGAGTATATCTCGTTTGACAATGTATCGAAGAATAGTATCTCCTGGCAGATGTATGTCACTAGCTAGTCCCGCGTTTTGGACATATATCGAATAAACACCGTACAGTATTTTCTCGCTACTTGTCGCAATTATGTAGTCGATAAAAGTCCCAGAACTATCCCCACTACCGCGTGGTATACCCCGTTCGACAATGTATCGAAGAATAGTATCTCCCGGCAGATATTTGTCCCTATGTGGCCCTGTGTTCTGGACATATGTATACCGAGTAAACACTGTACAGTATTTCCTCGATACATGTCGCAATTATTCCAGCCGATACAAGTCCCAGAACTATCCCTACTACCGCGTGGTACACCCCGTTCAACAATGTATCGAAGAATAGTATCTCCTGGCAGATATTTGTCCCTATGTGGCCCTGTGTTCTGGACATATGTATACCGAGTAAACACTGTACAGTATTTCCTCGATACATGTCGCAATTATTCCAGCCGATACAAGTCCCAGAACTATCCCCACTACCGCGGAGTATACCCCGTTCGGCAGTATATCCAAAAATAGTATCCTCTGACAGATATAGTTGCCTAGGTAGCCCCATGTTTTGGACATATATCGAGTGAACACTGTACGTGTCGCAATTATTCTAGCCGATAAAAGTCCCAGAACTATCCCCACTACGGCGGGGTATACTCCGTTCTATAGTATATCAAAGAATAGTATCCCCTGACAGATATAGTTCCCTAGGTAGCCCCGTGTTTTGGACATATATCGAGTAAACACTGTACCTGTCGCAATTATTCTAGCCGATAAAAGTCCCACAATTATCCCCACTGCCGCGGAGTATACCCGGTTCGGCACTGTATCAAACAATAGCATTTCCTGGCAGATATATGTCCCTGGCTAAACCCACATCTGTGACATTTATCGAGTAAACAGTGTGCCAGACTAATTGTAAGTGAATAATGATCGACCAAAAGGTTTTTGGACTCTTTTTTGAAAGATAGAAAAATTTCGGTCCGCTCAAACGCCCTGCGAGTCTTTCTATTGTCAGAAGCGAGAAAGTCACGGGAAGATAAATGTTCTCGTTTTCTTTTCTTCGCTGAAACAACTGACTCGTCCGAACTCATTGACTCACCCCGTACATGAAAGACTGGGAACAGCGAGGCGTCGCGTCGGCGAAGAAAAGCAACGGATAGCAAAACAGAACCGATGTAAAACAGGAGTGAAGGTGCGAGCGGGAAAATGCATATTTTCCCTCTCGATATCTGTCGCCTTTTCTCTCCGTTTACTTTCCCCCCATCCACCCTCCCCCGCACCCCTCTCTCGCCACCTTCTTTTTCTTCCAGTTCTCTCCGCGTCGTCTCTCTTTCGTCGATGGTGGAAATTCAAAAATTTATAAAGAGACGAAAATAGGATATCGACTTTACGAAGCCGGCAGCCATTTTAATGAAATATTTGTTGCATTAGCTGGCGACCGGATGGAGTCTCAATGTGTGCTCGGGAATTTTTGAAACGTGAGGTCGACGTTGCTATTCTTGCCCCTCTCGCAGTTATTCTAACCGTGGAAATAATATTGGTGGGATCTCAATGTTACTACGAATGAGTGTTGTAATCGAAGAAGAGTAATATTAGAATCTAGTTTTAAAATTGTTCGTGTACGATGAATTCTTAGATTCTAATATTTCTAATTTATTATTATCAAGGGTTCTATCATTTTTAATTTAGTATTATCAAGATTCTAAGGATGCATGCATAAGAAATTATTTAGCAAATTTATTTCTTCGGGTATATATTATTTTAAAAATATTTCTATAAATGTGGGTATCGCGTTCTTGTTATTTTTACGAAGTAATGCAAAATAGTCGCTTTTAGTGCTCCGTAAACCTAGTGTTAATATTGATATATTTATGGACACACGCCCACAATAGAAAATACAGTGTTTACTCGATATATGTCCCAAATGCCTAGCCGATAAAAGTCAGAGATCTATCCCCTCGTATACCCTGTTTGACAGTGTATCAAAGAATAGTATCTCCTGGCAGATATGTGTCTCCGGTTAGTCCCGTGTTTTGGACATATATCGAATAATCCCTGTACGTACAAACTAAATACAACAACAACAAAAATTTCCAATAAATCCACAATTCCTTAAAAAATGCAAGAGTCTTACAAGAATGTAAGACTTCTTAGTACGAAGAATAATAAACTAACTCTCAAATCATAAACAAACTCGAGCATTTATTCGTATCGTTTAATTTCGATTTTTTGCCAAGTCGGTGTTTAATTAAAAACAAAAAGGATTTAGACAAACACCGAAAACCGCGCGAGGTGTCCCCCAACGCGTGACGCGTTAAAGCGAAAAATTAAAATGTAGTTCGAAAGAAAACGGCGCTCGTCGGCCGCGAGATGGAACTTCCTCAAGTTCTCAATTCAAAGACTGGGCAACTTTCCTCGTAGCCCATACAACATCCTACTCGCGAACGAATGCAGAAACTTTCTGCGGGAAGACCTAGTCCGCGGCATATACGAACCAGGTAGCTGGAACGTTTCGCTGGCTCGCATAACAGTTTTGGAAACGGGAACTGCCGTGCCGCCTCGAAATTGCGCACTCATTTGCAGCGAACGAACGTTCTTCGTTGTCCCAAACTGCGAATGCCGAAGCTCCTGTACAGCCACTCACACCGAAAATCGTACACAGTGTTTACTCGATACATGTCCGCGACACGGGTCCAGCCAGAGACATATACCGGAGAGGAGATGCTATTCAAGCAGACTGTCATTTCTTGTCGAAATTTTCATTTCTTTCTTTGCCTTCGAGGTCATCCTGAATAAAATTTATCAGTCACTAGAGATTCTCTCACAAGAAAGAATTTCTTTTTTCTTGTCTCCTATACTTTATCAGTCACGGACAAAATTACGTGGACAGTCTTTAATAGTAGATAGACTGCGGATTTTAGGCGATCATGTCAAAAACGAGGCGGATTTTGAAATGATACGAGATTCAAAGAATTTAAGCGGAATTTCATTTTCTTGCCTCCAAGGTCATCCGAAGGTCGTGGTCTACTAGGTCGTCGAATTCCTCTTGACACGGGCTACAGTAACGTTAACGGGCTACGTTAAGTCAAATATACAAAGTGCCCTTTGAAAAAATGAAGGTGACCTTGGCAATACCAAAGTCAAAAATTTTCTTCGAACTTGTTTCGTTGCGAAATATAGCCGATCGACCACCGATCGACTATCGTTGAAAATATTTTTGTTTCTCAGATCACGAGTACTTGGAAAATCGTGAAAAGTGTTGGACACCCTGTATTTTGTAGACATTGTAGACCCTGTATTTTGTGGACATTGCGGACCCTGTATGTCCAGTAGACATTGTTTCTTATCCGTAATTTCTTTCGCGCGACGAGCGACGATCCGCGCGCTGTTGCAAGGGGACGAAGAAGATGGCGCCGGAGACCACGGGAACGAGAGGAATCCACCGGCGAAATGTGCAGAGACATCCGGGCTCGTTTACAGGCTCGGGACCCGAGGCTCCGTGGAAGGAAGGAAGGAAGGAAAGGGAGGGAGGCGCCGGGGGAAACACTTTCGGGCCGGTCGGGAACTTCCTGATGCCAAATTTAAGGGTCAAAGGGAATGCAAAACACGTTACCTCGACAACGGCGCGAACTTCTGCCCTTCCCCTCCTCCCCCTTCCCCACCCCTCGCGAGTCGCTTCACGCGCCCGCCCAATATCGTCGCGTGTTTTGGTCGTTTTCCGGGTTATGCATATTGATGGTTTCTGACGTTTTGCATGCTCCGCGGCCGCCATGAGTTTCAGACGTTCCACGAGTGCAAATCCACGGATTTCCAGAAGGTTATCGTCGCGGTCTCTCTCTCTCTCTCTCTCTCTCTCTCTCTCTTTATGCCGGAGTTAACCAACCGCGAGCACGATCGGTGTCATTCGGGCATTTTGCTGTTGGAAACGACGATTATAGAGGTCTTTAATTAAATCGAGAATCTCCAGGCATTCCGAATGTCTGCGGATTGCGCAGACTGAAGTTGGCTAGGGCTTTCATCAAAACTGATTTCCGGCGGTGAGAATTAACCCTTAGCGCTCGGAAGACGACTGTGGGGTGGTATTGAAGAATGCTGTCGTCACTTTTTCCCGGAAAACTGAAAACGTCGGTATTGTAACGTTGCACCATTTTCGTATGTATAAAATGAAAAACAAAATCCCTTTTCAAATCATTCCATAGAAGGGGAATGTTCTAGGTCGGAAGAATTCGGTTTCGTTTTGGAGTTGAAGTAGCTTCGAGTGCAAAGGGTTAAGGCGGCCGTGGAAAAATTGTGATACGGTACGTCTTACGTTACGATTTCTTTTTCGAATCATTTTCTATACAATTTTGAATTACTGGTTTTTTGGTTCCATCCCGCCCAGAATAAATGAGAACGTTTAAAAATCGTATACCGTTGGATCGAAATCTCAGGGTGAAGTAAAACAATGGAATCGAGATGATTCTTAACAGTAGGTTTGCAGAGCGTTAACAGTGACTATTTTACTTTATAAAAATAAGAAGAATTTGTCTATCCAAGTCTTCAGCCATTTTTTGAATAATATATACCTGAGGGAATGAGTTTGGGGGAGTAATTCCACGTAGATGGATCCTCACAATCTCAATAATCGTAAATTAAAAATATTAGATCCCGTCATTTTCACGGGTCCTGTAAACCTAGTGTTAACGAAAGAAATAATTCACCTTGAAACGTTCGGTCCAATCTTGTAAAAGTTATTATTTTTAAACGGTGTTCTCTCAATCTTTCCAGAACTACATGCAAGTATATCGAGACGTGGATGTACCATAAGTAGAACCAAGAATTGCACAACTATGTATGTGTACGTAAGGAACCAATTAGGATGACAGAAAAATCTACGTAAAACGAAACAAATAATGCATCCGGCTTGAAACTATTTTTCCAACGTCCTAAAATAAAAATTTCCATTCGTTCGGTCCAATCTCGAAAAAGTTATTATTTCTTAAACGGAGTCCACTCAATCTTTGCCAGGACTATACTTGTAGGTATATCGAGGCGTGGCTGTACCATAAATACAACCAAGAATTGCACAAGTATGTACGTACGTAAGGAACCAATTAGGATGACAGAAAATCTACGTAAAACGAAACAAATAATTCACCTTGAAACTACCTTTCCAACGTCCTAAAATAAAAATTTTTATTCGTTCGGTCCAATCTCGAAAAAGTTATTATTTCCTAAACGGACTCCACACAATCTTTGTCAGGACTATATGTAGGTATATCGAGGCGTGGCTGTACCATAAATAGAACCAAGAATTGCACACCTATGTCTGTGTACGCAAGGGACAAAGTAGGATGACAGAAAATCTAGGTAAGGCAGTGTGTGTGTGTGCGCGCGTGTAATTAATTATTCATGATAAAGTAGCGCATCCGGTTGAAAGTAACTGCTGAGGATGCAGCTCTCGTGCCAACCTGTAGCGCAAAAACTCGCCGCTAACGAACTAATGGACGATTTCTTGCTCCCGCCCCTCCCCCCATCTAATAGAAATTCCGGAATATTGACAAAGATGAGGAGGCGATCGCGGCTAACGAATTGCGCGCGCGAAATCCTTGGCCGATGATAATCCTTGGAACGCATTTATACGCGGACGACACGCGGCCAGCAATTACATCGACGCCCTCGCGTGGAGATTTTAGCCGCGCTTTTCTCGAGTGTGCTTTTCATTAATCACGCCGTCCTTTTATCCCCGTTTCCCGGGCTCTATGGTAAAAGCGTTCGCCCGATAATTTCGTTCTAGCGTGATTACGTATCCGTGCAACGCGCCGCGTCGCGACGCGCCGCGCCGGTTGGCCGCGGATAATATCCGACCGCGGAAACGGCCGGCGAAAAACGGTGACGCTATCGCCCCGTTGGATCTCGCTTTCACTGGCCTCCGCCGACCGAGATTGTCCCCTTTTGTTTCGCCTGTTTGTAAATCAAATCCTGCATTCTTTTTTCTTTTTTTCTTTTTTTTTTTGTTGGCTCGTTCACTCGCTTCGCACGGCCTCGGTTCCCCGTGCGTTCAAAAACCGTTTACAGTTACTTTTGTTTTCGATTCGAACGACCCGTGCAGAATAGAACCAGCGTTTCCGCGGTTTTTAAACACGGGTCTAGCCGGGGACATATATCGGCCAGGGGACTACTATTTTTGAGGTAGATACATGTAGAAGAGGAGAGGGAAGCTACAGTTGCCTCGGTTCGGGGACCCTCGAGTGGTATAACCAGCAGCAGTGGACATAGTTCCTGGGACTTTTATGGGCTAGGCATTTGAGACACATATCGGCCAGGGGACTACTATTTTTGAGGCAGATACACGTGAGAAAAGGACAGCGAAGCTACAGTTGCCTCGGTTCGTGGAACCTAGAGTGGTATAACCAGCAGCAGTCGGGATAGTTCTGGGACTTTTATCGACTAAGCATTTGAGACACATATTGGCCAGGGGACTACTATTTTTGAGGTAGATACACGTGGAAGAGGACAGCGAAGCTACAGTTGCCCCGGTTCGTGGACCCTCGAGTGGTATAACTAGCAGCAGTGGGGATAGTTCTGGGACTTTTATCGGCTAAGCATTTGAGACACATATCGGCCAGGGGACTACTATTTTTGAGGTAGATACACGTGAGAAAAGGAGACGGCAGCTACAGTTGCCTCGGTTCGTGGACCCTCGAGTGGTATACCCACCACCAGTCGTTATAGTTCTGGGACTTTTAATGGCTAGGAATTTGAGACACATATCGGCCAGGAGATGCTATTCTTTGATCCACGCGAGCTTAAACGAGGCCTTTCGAGCTTCTTCGCCCCTCGAGTGGCATACCCAGCAGCAGTGGGGATAGTTCTGGGACTTTTATCGGCTAAGCATTTGAGACACATATCGGCCAGGAGATATTACTCTCTGATCCACACTCGATATATGTCCAATAAATGGGTCTGGCCTGGGACAAGTATCGGCCAGGAGATATTACTCTCTGATCCAGACCGGAAAAGGAGAGACAAAAGGAAAAGACAGTTCTGTGACCTTTATCGGCTAGGCATTTGGGACACATATCGACCAGGAGATGCTATTCTTTGATCCACGCGAGCTTCAACAAGGCCTTTCGACCTTCTTCGCCCCTCACGGGGTATACCCCACGGCAGTGGGGAGAGTTCTGTGACTTTTATCCGCTAGGCATTTGCGACATATACAGGGTGTTTCACCTAACTCGAGGATCTGAAATATCTCGCCTGTTTTTCATGATAGAAGAAAATTGCAGAGGTAAACATTAGATGGTTCAGAGCGGCAAATATTATGATACGCAAAAAGATTTGTTCAACGTTATATTTTTTGAGATTTCAAGGTCATCGAAGTTTTTCTAAATGGAATGATATATCTTTATTATCGCTATATGATAGCCGAGGTCGAGACGAATCCAACGACCTGTAGTATTCTGACCTTCACGTGACCTTCTGTTTGTTATCACCAACGATTCCGCAGCATACACTCCATGGACGTTGATGTGCAACTTGTGGAAGCCATTTCGGGTTTCCAGTGCACCAATAATAAATATTATGCGCATTCAGTTGTCCATGGTTGTTTAGACTAGGCTTTCGGTGACGTTTCTGGTAACTTTGCTCGCAGGGTTGAATGACACAATGGTAACGGTTGCGT